>JABTTQ020002853.1:0-254873 GCA_016081115.2 Rehmannia glutinosa
TTGGATTTGGATCGGTCGTATAAGTCATCCCCCTCCTAACAAACATTATACTAACAATTTTAAAAAAATAGTTAGAATTTATATGATTTTTTTTATTTTTATCGGCTCACTACATACACTGCCAGTCTACTCATACCAATATTTTTTTTCTCGCTACGACATTGGTCGTATTCAAATCGGATTTATCAAATATATTGTACTTAAGTACTTTTAATATTTTAACAATATAAATAAGGGATAATTGCACACAAAAAATCCGAGCTTTGGGCTAATTATTAAAAAAAGATTTCAAAATTACAAAAAGCCCAATTTGATTATGTCATAAATTTGAGAGGGTAAATGTAATATTTCTATAAATATCAAGGAAGTTTTAGAAATATTTTTTTCTTATGAAGGAGGAAAATGTAAGTAAATCAAACCTCAAGATTTTTTTTTGTAATCAAAAATTTTTTTTTTTGTAATTAGCTCAAAACTCAAGTTTTTTTAATTATCCCTATAATTAGATATAGGGCGAGAATTCATATTCAAATGTGACCAAAAGAATATTATGAAAAGTAATTCACTACAAGAAAAAAACTCATTTATCGACGTAAATGATTTTGTCACTAAATTTTACAATTTTACAAAATACCTTTAATAAAAAATATCATTTCCCCTCAAATTATACCAACAAATTACCGACAGATTTACAACAAATTTTCAATTAATGGAAGCCAGTTTTTTGTAGGTATTTACCATGAGTTTTTAAATTATGTAGGTAAATATTTTACCTACAATGGTTTTACCTACAATGATTTTACCTACACTTTACAATTTTTCTTAACATTTACCTACATATTTTTCTCAGAGGTAAACCTGTTTTTCTTGTAGTGATTTGAATAATAATATTGCGTTAATATATAAATATCACAAGTAATTCATTAATTGCCATTATCTATTTATACAAAATAATCCCAAATTGCAATGTCCAAAATAATTCATCAATATTCACCATTCTTTAGACTGTGAGAAGTTATCAAATTCTAATTTTGTTGATTGTTGATTGCTAATTAATTTCTAATATTTGATGTTCTTAATATAGTTATGTGTATGCATGACATTCACTTAAAAAAATGTCTATAATGCTAGTCGGACCATGCCAAACGGAGGAAGTACTCAAACTTCATTAAACTCAATTAATTGTCTTAGTCGAATGAAGATTTTCAAGTGATCCTTGAATTAAATCCGAAAATTAACTTTGAAAAAATTTGCGTTCCAAAATCTAGGATCGGACGAGTCGACCCATGTAAAATGAAATATTATTACTATTTTTATTAATAAACAATAATTCAATACATAATAATACAATACATTACTATAAAAATATAATTAAAAATTAAAAATTAAATAAAAAGAACACAAGAAACTAGAAAATAAAACCATTATAAACTTGAAATATATTTATAAGCCTATTTATAAGTTTTTTTATCTTTGTTTTATAATGATATTATTTATAGAATTTATCATTATAAATGTATATCTCTAGATATAATATCAAATACATAAGAATTACATTATCATATAAATTACATATGTGATTTCTTTTTAAAAGATTAAAGTCAATCGAGTTAACCAAATTCTTCTTCCCGGAGGAAGTCTTCACGCTTAGTCCTCTCTTCCCGAAATGGGAAGTCTTCTTTCTTTCTCCTTACGCCGAAAAATTTTTCGATTCGGGAACTTCCCGCATACACACGCAAACGTTAGAAGCCCTGGGGGTTGTCCAAGGAGGCCCCTCCGACGCTCAATCAAAGACGGTGAACGAGAGAATAACAAAGATGTCGAATCTTTGTAAAAATATGCGTATGAGGATTATGAATTAATTATGAGTTAAATACTTATAGATAATAGGAGGGACTTTTTATACCTAGGAGATGGGCCCGGTTGCGTAGAGATTTGGCCCATGGGCCAAACGACCGATTAGCAAGGACTCATTTGGGGGTTTAATTATTAAGAGACTATTGGGCAATTAATATTAAATAAATAAATATAAAATAAATTTTACTTAAATTATAAAATATTATTTTTGTCCTTAACATAAGCCCCAAAAACCGTGTCTGCGGAGGGATGAAACAATGCGATCCAGTGTAGAAATATTTGGCTTTTCTTGTAATATATGTTGTCTTGTGTTTGGAGAATCATTGACCACTTTGCACAAGGACACTTTTGGAGTGGAGGCATGACCACGTTTTCCAAAGGTAAATTCTTCTCTCTACCTCTCAACTTAAATTTTATGCTTGTACAAGACTTAGGAAATTTCTTACAAATGAGAGGTGAGGTGAGAATTGAGTTGAGAGTTGATGGAGAGGTGGAGTGCATCGCACGAAGAGAGAGATGAGAGCCTCATGGGGAGCCCCAGGCGCCTCCCGGAGTGGGCAAGGGCCCTGGCGCTCCCCGAGCACACGCTGGGCGCCCGCCTCCGGCAGATGAGAGCGCCTGGGGGGGCATTTGAGCCCTCTGGTCCATTTTTCTTCCCATTTTTTCTCCGTCTTCCCCGAGTCTTCGTATATTTTGAGCCATATCCCCAATTCCGATACTTCTTCCATTTCGCTTGGAGGCCGAGGTGTTACCGGGAGATATATTTCTGGTTCAGTTATTCCATGTCCGTGTTTCTCCACATAGTTTGATATTCCTCCCCTTGCTCCAGACTTTTGTTTCGATGGTGATGATGAGGTAGAGCTTGAGCCGGGTTTGAGCTCAAGTGATGAGTCTTCTGAGACGGAGCTCGAAAGAGATAGTCCTGAAGAGGTCCGCCCCACCAAGTACCAACATAGGCCTCTTCCTAGGAGTCGAGCAGTTGTCCTGGGAGAGTTGGTCAGTCGAGTGACCTCCACTTGTCTTCATAGGCTATGTGAGCGGATGGAGCTTCCTTCGACTTTTGTGATGTTGGCCCTGGGTCCAGATAATAGGATAACTCATCCCCCCGAAGGCTTCATCACGGTGTACCTCTAAAGCTTCTCAGTCGGCTTTGTGCTTCCTCAGACACTTTCCATCTCGATCCTTTTGTTTCAAATGTGAAAGCATGTGTTGGCCGTATGATTCCTGTGCCTATGCATGTATACGAGGATATTAGCATGTTATGCAGTTACTTGGGATTGATTCCACTAGAGATCAAGCCTATTCTCGTTTCTATGCCCAAGCTTCCCGGATCGTTTTTCCACTTCCTCCTACGCTCCCGGGCAGTAAGTTCCTTTAGACGGGTTTTCTTCTACGAAGTGGCCTGTGGAAAGAGGATTTATTTTGCGCAGCGAGCACGGGAGCTTAGCTTCCCTACAAGTGGGTTTCGAGGTTAAGACCGCCCCGAGGCACTCCGCCTCCTAAAGGAAATGGAGGATTATGTGTCTCGGGGCTTATTTAAAAGTTTTTCTTAAAATGTTGGGGTGGAGTTCTCGGGTATCACGCCCGTTTTACTATTTACGTTTCTTCCTATTTTTGCTTTCAGATATTTTGACCGCTCCTTTCTAATGTTGCTTCTACTTACTTTTCTGTAAAGTTAAGAAGAGTTACGTATTGCAAGTAGTTGATAATTTTCAAGAAGTTGGCGAGGCGAGAAGCGTTATGTGTAAAGTCACGCAAGTGGGGAGCTCGAGTTGTCCCACCGGAAGCCGATAGCCTCCCCTTCTCCCCGTGGAGAGTTGAGAGAGGCGCCTTCCCCTAGGAGAGGTGATAGCGCCTGCCTCACGCTCCTAGTTGATCGGGCTGAGCAGCCGCTCCTCGTCTTCAAAGAAGCCCTTTCAGAGGGAAGAGGCCGCAGTGACGGAGCCCGACGTCGCCGATTTTGAGAGTGTTGGTCTCGAGCTCACTTCTCCGGTGGAATGAACTCGCCGCGAGGATCCAAACCCATTGCCGGGCCACGCCATAATACCGAAGGAGCTATATCACTGATGACTAGTCCCCACTTTGGTCTTTGTTCTTAAGTGACATTGAGACTCACCAAAATGGCCTCATTCAGTAAGCTATGTTTTATTCGCATTTCTCATTCTTCATGGTCTCTTTACTCTGGCAAGATTTATACAAATTATGTTGTAGCCCTAAACTCACAAGCCAACCATCTAAAAGCGTGACCGAGGCAGAACCATCGATTTCGAGACGCAGTGAAGTCACCTGGCGCAACTAGCCATCACAAGGCGAGATGTCGGATTTACCAAGTAATGTGCTCGGCGAAGAGTCAACGGTTTCCACCAGGTTGAGACGGGTGAGTTATTCTTCCAGCTTCCGCCGAGTTGATTTGTCCAATGAGAGGTCCACTTGGCCGAGGCCTACACAGTTCTCGTCCTATCGCTCCGAGACGATGAGAGAGTCTTGCTATTATTATGACAGTAGGTTTGCGCCACCGCCTAAAACTTTTCTACGGGCAGAGTGGAAAGGCTTAATGAGCTGGATCGCCATCCTGATTGCTTGTTTCGAGGAGGAGTGAGTAGGAGGAAGAGGTCAAGAGGTTTGTGCTCACGGATCTTTCCGACGGTGTTGGTGGCTTATGGAGATTAGGTGCCTCCCACTGAAAGCAAAGTTGGCTTCTTTTTGTTGGCTTGATAGTCTTTGGTTTCTCGCCATCCTAAGTAGGGCTTGCTTTACGCATTTGATGTTTCTTTTATGCACTCAATATTTCTCCTTTCTCGATTCGAGATGTTTGATTTTTCCTATGGCCAGATGATTTCTTTTCTTTCATGTATATTAGCTTCCTCTGTCATGTTTAACTCTTGGATATTTGTGTATAACTTCCATGGAGATTATACTTTATATATTACGTTTCAACATCAAGGGGGCGCCTGTATCCTCGAGGAGGAGCAGATCTTTGGGGTTCTCAGATCCCACGAGTCTCGGATGGTTCCCCTTGGGGTTTTCCCTGTCATCACTGTGAGTGACTTAACATAACTTCTTTCCGCTCGAGACTTCATGTATTCTTTCCACGTTAGTATGCCGATCCTTCTCGGAGGAAGTATCGATCTTTTTTCGAACAGCCGAATATCATGCTCGGGCGTTAATGCGTGTCATCCCATGAGTCCTGAGGGCGCTCACGAATCCTCGAGAGGCGCTTCCCGGCTCTGGAGGGGCTTCTTCTCGGAACTCTTCTTTGGTTTCGCTTGATGTCTTCCATAGGTGTTAGAGTTTTTCTTCTTCTTTCGCCGAAGAGTAATGTTTCAGGATGCCTTCCACAAATTTTTGCCTCGACCAGACGCCCTCGGAGTTCACGCGCCTTTCCTAATCTTCTCGAAGTGGCTACTTTCCTCGGAGCTTCCACCATAATATTTGCTTTATACTTTGATCTTTTTCTCAACACGTGTTAAAAAAGATTTTCATCTTCTTTTTCTCAGGCATTTTCATCATCGTAGAAGATTTCATCCGACTCTCAAGTGAGAGGCCTCTTCCTCCGGATCTTAGCCGGGAGGGAAAATAATTTTACTAGACCTCCTTGTGAGGAGGCCCCCTCCCATTCGTGGTTTTAGCCGGGCGGATCATCCTGTACTACGTGGTCTTAAATGGTGAGCCATCCCTCCGTTTCTTAGTGAGAGAATAATTACTAGATCTTATGAGATGCCCCTCCCATCCTGGGGTCTTAGCTTAAGGAGTCATCCCCGTGGTCTTAGCCGTGAGGAGATAAATTAAGACTCTTAATGAGGAGTTCCCTTTATCTGGGATCTTAATTAAAGGGTCATCCCTCCGGGATGTCTTAACGGTGAGACCATCCTCCGAGGTCTTAGAGTGAGTTATTTACGAGACCCCATGAGGGGAGGCCCTCCCATATCCTTGTAGCCTATAAAGATGGGGTTTGCTGAGAAGAGTTTCTAACCGTCATCGACTCCTCGCTATATGTGACCATTAATTGTGCCTCGCCATGTGTGGCCATTAACCGCATTCACAACATTAAAATAGAAAAAGTGAAAGTTGGTTCTATTCATTATAATGAAAAGCTTACGCCTTGCATGCATGGGCTAAATACGACTAAAATATAAGTAAATTTTACCGCCCAGCGGAGATGAGCAACTAACAATAAAGTAAAAATACTCGGGTGCCCCCAAGGTCACGATGAGAATTGGTGCAGAAAGGGTAAGAAAACAGATCCGCGACTTTTTCACGTGATGTGACGTGGTTCGCCGTCAGCCGATAACCACTTCATCTTCAGCCATTATCAATATTTTTGCTGATAGTCCCCCCGCAACAGGTTGATGAGGGTGATCCAGTTTCAATCCAAAAGGTGTCATTCGTGAGGTCATGCCTGGGGGCAAAGTATTTTCAAAGCTGCAAGTCGATTGCCCTCCCCGTGATGTAGGTGTCCCTAGGCTGACTGCCTTCCTGAGTCCGATCGTGGGTCTCGTGTTTCCAATCGATGCAAGCCTATGGTGGGCCCTTTATCGAATGGAAGAAAAGTGATTGACCGACGCGCCGTGTAATCGCTCTCATCTCCCGGGGAGGTTCTATGATTTTCGCCTTCGAGCAGCCAACCGTTAGTATTTTTAATAGCGTATGCTTAATGGAATCGTATCTCGCCTTTTTCCTTTCCTTTTTTTCGCCGCTTCAGCGGATTTGGAGATCCTTCTCTACCTTTGTGCTTCGTTCTCCTCCGCTGGTTTTTAATGCTTCATCTTCCTCACGCGGTGTTCTTCCGTAACGGGTGTTTCTTCGAGAGGGAGAGCTCCCTTTCATTCACATGTCCTCGAGCACATTCTCGGGCGGCGACACGCCGCCGTATCCTTGCCGATGTCTCTTGGCCGATGTTAGTTACTTCATTTACGCCTTCCACATGTTGCCCCATGAGATCACGTAACTACTCTCCCACCTCACGGGAGTAAGTTTCAGGTAATTACCTTCGCGTTCTTCTTCATGTCATGAAAATCAAGTAAGGAAAGCCTCCACAAATGGGTACATCGTGGGTAATGGAGTCCTCCGGAGCCGATCAAACCAATCCCGGCCCGCTTGTTCAACGACAAAAGCGCTTTGTATTAGGCAACATCCGCTATCTCATGTAGGTCCGCCGGATAAAACTTGTTCAAATGCTCTCGAGATCTCCTTCCCTATCGCATTCCCGGAGGTTAGACGCCCTAACTCCCAGGTAGTGAGTTGTTCCGCTCAAGATATCGTGGCTCATGGATCCCCTTCTCCAAAATGGCAATTTTCGGCGGATTAGTAATGGCCGACGGGTGTTGTTTGAGTTTTCTTTTCCGCAGCATCACTGCTTTTTTTGCCGCGCCCTTCATCACCTTTCTTCCTCCTGTCCTTCTCCTGGGGGTCAAGGTCTTCATCACGTCGGCGGGTTTGGGATAGCGCCGCTCGACCGACACTTGACGCTCTCAAGATGTTCCGCGATCTTCTTTCTAACAGATTCAAGGAGTTTCTCTTGGTTAGATGAATTTCACCGTGGAGCACCTCGAAAGGAGAGGCGCCTCTTCTTTCTTGCGAGTAGCGGTGCGCTTCCAGGTGGAAACGGTCGTTATTCTACCGCCTTAATGGTCATCCTTCCGCTTTGGTCTCTAGTACTATGGCCTGCAGCTGAGGTCCGACTTTCCGTCTTGCCGGGCAATTGAGTTCAGATCTTCGTACTTTAGCTCTTCCACGAGCGCCAAAATGATGCTGCTTTTTAAGGCAGATCACCCAAGTCAAGCCGAGTTAACTAAATTCTTCTTTCGCAGGAAGTCTTCGTAGTTCTCTCCCCGATGGAGAAGTCTTCCTGCGTCTTCTTCTCCTTGATCCGGAAAGAACTTTGTTTGCACACACGCGTAAACGTTAGGGCACCGGATTGTCCAGTGAGGCCCCCTCCGACGCAATCGGACGGTGAATGAGAGAATAACAAACAATCGAATACTATAAAAATATGTGTAGCTAGATTATAAATTAATTATGAGTTAAATACTTGAGCATAAGGGACCTTTTTATACCTGGATAATGGGGCCAGCGTAGGAAATTTCCGGATCCATGTAAGAGAAAACGACAAACAGGCCAACCTCGAGACTCTTTTTGGGCTAGGTTTAATTATTAAAAGCCCGTTAGGCAATTAATATTAAATAAACAAATATAAAATGAATTATATTTAATTTTGAAATACCGTATTTGTCCCCAACAATATGTAAAAAAAAATTTGGCGGGGGGAAATGATACCCTACACGTATGCGGTGTTGGAGGTCACGAGTCTGGTCGACCCAAACGGACGGTCGAGCAGGACAACATCCGGACAAATTTTTCATCCTAATAAAATCTAACACATCAACATTAATCATACGTCATAATAGGGGAAAAAGTGAGTAAGGCGGAAAATTCAATTTGGGAGCAAGATTGAATTATTATTTTTGAATTATGACAATCGACAAAGATGTATCTCAATCATAGTAAAAACAATGTGCAAAACTTTATACTCAGGAATTATTCATCTCGTCCACGACACACCCTAAATTAGAAAAACATTTAACATATGTATATATAAAATTCATTTAGAAATTTTTATGTTCTGGCCAATGGGAAAATAGTTTGACTAAAGTAATACGCCGGCGGGGGCTTGTCTTAACAGGGGCCTTGGCGATAATATGAAAATGGGCTCTTATAGTTTAATCAATTTTTTATCTTAAAATATTGCTCTAAACGGCTGGGATTGGAAAATCAATTGTAATACTAATTATAATTATTACTGTGAGAAAATAAAAGATTAAGAAAATAATTATGTGTGTGTCTGTGGTTTTTCTCTTTTATGCTTTTTTCTTTTATGAATTTATGGAATCGAAATGATTTTATCACAAATAGGTTTAGGTTTACTATAATTTTATCAAATTTTCCAATTGTACCACTTTTAGAAAAATATAAAAGAACATCAACAATTTGATTAGCTAAATACAAAAATATTCATGATTACTATTAGATGCTATAAATAAAAACAAAAAAAAAAAAAAACATCTTTGCTAATAATTAACCAGTACATATAAAAAAGCAAAAAAAAAACAATAAATTTTGACTGCCGGATACTTGATTGATGGTGATGTATGGGTTGGGCCTTTTTTTTAATTTTGGTTGTTGTGCCAAGTTGAAAAAAAAAATATATTGGACGCAAACTACGCGGTTAAAAAAGTAAAAAAACGGACCCCAATTATTTGGGTCCCTAGGCTAGGGCTGGTGCCTGTCCAGCCTTTCATCAAGTCCGTCCCTGGCGTCGAGTTTGGCCACGCCTAACACATATATAGATTATTTAGTATAAAATTGAAATTATATGTAACAAAAGTTGAAATTAACTAATTATTGTCACTCGTGGACAAGGTGCAACAGGACAGGCGAGAGAACGTGCACAAATGCTGATAATTGACCAGGCCTACCCCGCAAGGATTCTTACTGCTTACTATCCCCTCAAAAATCCAAATGTATCCCCTTTCTGCTCTACATATCATTTTCTTACTTTTGGCCTATGCTTCTAAAATCACCCTTTTTTTTTTTCTTTTTCATTTTTAACTTATTTTTGTTTATCTCTTCTCGTTATTTGGCCTTCTATAGTCAAAATAGTAAAGTTATCAGTCAAGGATATTTAATTTTATATCATACTCGATGTTCGTAATTAGACTTATACATTTTTTATCGGATTGTTTGATTGGGTTGAATATCTACTCATATATTTACTTTTAATGGTGAAGGTCCATGATAAACCTCAAGTCGTGCATGATCTCGAGATTGGATAACGCGATCTCGCCTATGAGGTGGGATGAATATCCCATTCTTTCAACTAATTTCTTTTAAAATATATTTTGGATATATAACATATTATTTTGTACCATATATTTTGATTTAAATATGTTAAAATATTAAACATCAAGTTGATATAATTCATATTTCAAAAGTAATTTGGAATAATACAGATACACGTCAAATCCACTCATGTCCGGCATCGATAATAGAGTTCAATTCATCTTACATAATCACTACGTGATTTTGGTTATCGAGAAATCCAATTAATTGTCAATGAAATTAAAATAATGTATTGTATTTGCACCCCAAGCAACCCACAAATTTGGCCTACCAACAAAAAGAAGGAAAGAAAAAATAAAACATATGTATTATTAATTATGTACTATATATTCTTGGTTTGAATTGTTTTTTGTCTGCATCCTTTTGCTTTTGGAATCTAACAAAGTGATGGATGGAAAAAAGAAATGGCCTATCGACGATCTCTTCTTGTGAGTAGTGAAACTGTTACTCATAAATTATGTGTTTGCCCTTGCTTTGGTGTCATTTTATAAAGACATTTAACGTGGATATATAAGACTGCCATTTAATTTGTGTGATTGTGTGTATATAAGTGTTATTTTATTTAGGGTTAATTACGAAAAATAGCCTTGATATTCAGTTTCATTATAAGGAATTAAAACCCAACATATTAACCACCTCTCAAATTACAATACACTTTGATGTTTGGTTCTATTTTACAAAATGCACATTTTAGCAAATACAAAGGTCAAGGGCGTGCTTGTAATGCATTGAGGGGTATTATAATTTTTAAGATAATTTAATTTAATTTTTCTATGGTTAGATTAAATCTCGATGATAGTTTTTTTATAATATAATTATCCACTTTTTTTTGGCTTCTACAATGGACAGGAATGGTATACAAATCCAAATTTAATTCTAAATCTTAAAATATAAACACAGTTTGAAACTATTATTACATGCATATTGATTTGGAATGACCGAATATGCACCTGGCCTGTTCGTACTAGAGAATTGCACACTACCCTAAGAAATTGGACCCCACAAATTAAGGGTTAGGAGTGTTGCAGGTTGCCCAATGCCGACACTTCGATACTTAAGTTAATGAGGAATTTGGAGATGAGAACAAGCCTAATGGTGAAATGTATAAAATGCGTATTGTAAAGAAATGATCAATATACCTATAACCTCGAGAACCCTAATTTAGAGAGGTTATGTCTCGACCAGCCAATTAATAACTAGCTTTTGTACTCTTGTTTTTTATAATCTTATTCATGATGTTTATTATAAATGAATGCATTTTCTTTATTCTTAATTAATTATTTTATCAACTCAATAAATGACGATCATTAAATATACATATGATACTTCCAAGTCGATGGTTCATTGAGATGGGACATCAATAAACCCACTAGACTTGCACACACACAAAGCATGCTCGAAAAGAGGATGTCTGGTTCCATGACATTGACATAGGAATGTTATTGTATATGTGAGCGCTTGTTAAAGAAATGAACATGTACATCGAATCCGACCGTGCGAAAAGTGGAAACGTTGTTTGTCGAATAAGAACGTCATTGTTTTGATAGTGCATTAATTAATCCTTAGGGATATGGTAATCTTGTCTACAACATCATGCACTTTGATGTATTTCCCGATTAGTTTCGTTCAACCCCATTTTCACTTTTTCCGTGTGCAATGCTTTAACTTCTCAAGCGGATGATCTTTCTTCAACGGTCTTGGTTGGTTTCTTCCTGGTCAACACCGCTCATGTATTTATTGATTTGGAAGATAAAAACTTCATGATACCCATCAAAAACTCCGAACATTAATGTGGCCAGGATGGGATCACGGACCGTCAGGGCAATGGGCCGAGGGGTCGAATTGTTGAAACTTATGAATGCGCGCATCTAAATCATGGGTTTAGTAGATGATGAAGATCGCTCCAAGGATGTAAGGCCCGCCTTCAAGATCGACGATGTCCCCACAAACCAACACGAGTCTTTCAGTAGCGCTATTCTTACTCACGCGCACTCGGGAGCACCTTCCGGGGGTAACCCATCATGTTATTGCTCCGGGCCAAGACGCTTAACTTCGTAGTTTTTATATGATGAACAGGAAAAGAAGATGCATCTTGTGTATATGAGTAGTACTATCAAATCTTTTAAGCTCTCCTCAATCAGTATAGTCCCATACCTACACAGTCTCATAATCTCCTCTTATTCGGGTGTCGGATCAATTCATTCATGTTCCTCTTCCTGAAGCCTACCAGAGTCGCTCCTTGTCCGTGCTTCTTGCACCTGGGCGATCACTTCCCCGCCTCTTTCACCCAGGCGTCACATGCCCACTCAGCTTCCGCTGTTGGTTCGTCCCGAACCATCCCACTTAATACCATCCGTGAATGGCCCGCCTTTCAAGATCGACGACTATCCCCACAAACCAACACTAGTCTTTCCGCGTGCTTTGTCCTCACCACGCGCACCTCGGGAGCAAACTTTCCAGGGGGTAACCATCATGTTATTGCTCCGGGTTAAACACGCTTAACTTCGGAGTTTTTACATGATGAGCACGAAAAAAAAGATGCATCTTGTTGATATGAGTAGTACCTATCAAATCTTTTAAGCTCTTCTCAATCGTATATCTCGTAATCTCCTCTTATTCGGGTGTGGGATCAATTCATTCATGTTCTCTTTAAAAGCTCAGAGTTCCCTTGTCCTCTTCGATCACTCCCGCCCCTCTGACCCAAGGCGTCAAAAGACCTACCTCACACTCCAAGAGTGCAAGACCCTTCGACTTCACGATGAATATTCTTTCTTGGAATATTAAATGGATATCTAATAATCTCTCTAAAGCTATGCTTGATAACATTATGCATTAGTTAAGATTGATTGGCTCAGAACGTTGAACCTAAGATGAAAATTGACACTATCTATGGTAATTTCGGGTTGGTTTGGGTTTGTAAGTTATTGTGGTTAATAATCGCCCCTGGTATGTCATCTAACATTTGGATCCTGCCTCTTCGTGGTTTTTTTCTCGCTACCATTATTTTTATGTTGGATCAAGTGGTCATTATGGAGGCTTTTGTTTCGTCTTTTACCTTTTGGGTGGGATTTTTTCACTCTCATGTGTCATATATTCATTGCGGGGATCTTTAGGATGATTTGTTAACTTACCGAGATGATACATTTTGTATATGGGGATTTTAATATGATGTTACGGACGCATTGAGAGAGACATAGTGTGCATGCACCCAATGCTACTTCATGCCATAAGTTCTTGTCTTTTATCGAAGATTGTCAGTTGATTGCCACACATACTACTGATTTCATAAATACACGTGGAAGGGCACATGCATACGAGAATCATGTTGAGTCTTGTATTGAGTCGGGTTTGATGATCGATGATCTTTTTGGTTTGTGGGATCTTTGCGGCAGGCATATCCGCACGCAGGATTTTGGACCACCATTCGGTTTTCATTGTTTGTAGGTCCCTTTCTTCTTCAGGACCTAGTCTTTTTCGCTTTTATCATATGTGGACTCAGGAGGGTAGCTTATTGGGTGTGATTCGCGACAACTATTATGGGTAATTCTCCATGGAGTCGCATTTGAGTTAAACTTAAACGACTTAAATCAGAATTAAAGATTGGAACACCGTGTTTAGGAATATTTTCTAGCAAAAAAATACTATCTTGACATCTATTGCTACGATCCAATCTCGGATTGTTGATTCGGGTTATTCCGAGGAGTTATTTTGTCAAGAGGTGGTATCTTATGCTTTTCTTTATGATATTATGGATAAGGAATACGAGTTGTTTCGCCAACGTAGTAGGATTTCATGGCTTACGGATGAAGACCAAAACATCATTTCTTTCCATCGGGCCGCTAAGATTAGAAAGTGCTGCAATACTATCCCATCCCTTCATATGGCGGTGTGCTTAGGTAGGATCCTATTGTTATAGTTGATCACATTGTTAACTATTTTTTTAATTTGTTCCTCGCTTTTTACTTCTCCATCACATGCTTTGATCGCATCTCCTCAATTATTACCCTTTTGTCTCTTTGGATTAGATATGAGTCTTACTCGTCGGCCTTCTCCTAAAGATATAACGCAATGATCTTTGATACATGTCCTAGTAATGCTCCAGGTCCAGACCATTTCCCAAGAAAATTTTATCAGTTTGCTTGGGACATTATTTCAGATGTCGTGGTGTTGGCTGTCGAGGAGTTTTTTGACTCGGGTGTTATCCTTTGCAGCCTTCATTCGAGTTTTGTGGTTCTTATTCCCAAGATTAAAGAGGCGAATGAGGTGGATCAATTTTTCCAATTGCTTTGAGTAATTTTCATTTAAGATCATGACTAAGATTCTCTTTTCATTTGCCATTTTTACTAGGTAGATTATATCCCTAGTTTAGCTTGGATTAATTATGGGTTGTCGATTCACGATTGCATATCTATTGCCTCGAGTATGTTAATTGTATCGTGATGACGCGTATGGTGGTGATTATGGCTATTAAGGAGGACATTCGTAAGGCTTTCGAGATACTTTCTTGGGATTTTCTATTGCATGTTTTGAGCGCATTTGATTTTTTCGATGTCTTTTGTAAGTGGATTAGCAATAATCTTGATGCCGCTACGATGTTTGTGCTTTTAATGGCTCTCTTGTTTGGCATTTTGTTTTCTCTAAGAGTGCAACAAAGTGATCTATTATCTCTCGCTTCTTCCGCATTGCACAAGAGGTTCGTAGCAAGTTAATCAGTCTAAAAGTTCAAGAGCATGAGTTATCTTGTATTCGCGCAGGCCATGGGATCTATTTTCTGTCGCACTTATTATATATTGATGACATTATTTATTTTTCCAGACTACTTGTGCTAGTGGCGGATCATATCAAGCATTCTTTCGACACGAGAAGGGCCAATGCGCCAACAAAGACAAATCAACCATTTATTTTGGTAACTTTTGTGCTACAGGGGATCCATTCTTCATTCTATTAGTATGAAAGAGGGCAAGTTTCCATTTTCTTACTTGGGTGTGCCGCTATTTGGTGGGGTTCTTAAACGAGTTCCTTTAGAACCTATTATTGATCGTATTATTAGCAAGTTCGGTAATTGGAAGGGCGGTGTCTTGTGATGGTTGGACGCAGTGCTTATTAATACTTGTGATTCTTAACTCAACCATTCATTTTTATGATGATATATAAGTGGCGTGAATCTTATGTGAAAACAAGAGGGTGCGGCACACAATTTTATTTGGGTGGGTGACGCTACCAAGAAGGGCCTGGTCATGGTTTCTTGGAATCGTTTCTGTACTCCTGAGTCAGAATGAGGTTTGGGTTTGAGTCCATTTCTTCTATAAATGAGTCGTTCCCGATGTGTATGGCTTGGGATATTATTTCTTCGGACACGCTAGCTTCTTGTTTTCTTCTAAGTTGATTTCTTGATTGTAATCTTGAACCAAAGGCTAATAGTTTCATCTCATCTATTTGGAAGGGTATTCGGCCACACATTAGTCCTTTCAAAAGTGACTCTTGTTGGGTTATTGGAGATGGTACCTCTATTTGTTTTTGGTGGGACAATTGGATCAAATATTGTATTGCTAATAAGGTTAGTATTCCTTCTCCGTTTTGGCCTTTTCTCCCTCAGACTATTGTGGATTATCTGGTTGATGGTATTTGATGATTCACATTTTTTTTTATCCTTAATTGCTCTGAAATTATGTTCGATATTCTTTATGTTCCGATTTTTTGTGTCGATGACACCCATGTTTGGTCCCGCTCTATTCATGGCTTTATGTCTTTGCACATTGCTTATTGGCATATGCAAGCTGCTTTCCATATGGTTCATCGGGAAATGGATTTGGCGTCTTGCATTCCTAAGCGGCGATCTCTGTTAGTCTGGAAGATGATTCATAATAAACTTCCTCTATGGAGTAGTTTACAACAAAGAGGTTTCTCTGGTCTGGATATCTGTCACTTATGTTTTCGATATTCTGAGAGTCTGCAATATGCTTTGTGGAATGTTCGATGATTCATCCCACATGGATCTATCTCACTTTTATCTTTAATGTGCACCTGGATTTATCTTCTGGTACTTGGGGTCTTATTCTTCAATACATGAATGGAAAACGTAGCTCGCAAATTACATTTCTTTGGAAAGTAGCGGTGGTCACATTTGTTTGGGCCATTTGGTATTATCAGAACAAAGTTATATTTGATGATACCAGATACAACATCTTGGCTATACGGGCATATGCGTTAGCATTTATTAGGGAGGCACGACATACTCAAATTGGATACATGTAAAATAGCTATTCTGATCTACTTATTCTTTATCATTTGGGCTTTTAGGGCCATGTCAATGTCTCTAAGCCTATTGTTATGGTTCGTTGGTGCATGCCTCCATACAGATTGATTAAAATTAACATGGATGGTAGTCTTTATAGGCATCAAAGTGAGTTGTCTTATGGGGGTATTTTTGATTGTCATGGGATGGTGTGTCGCTTCACTATGAGGATTGTGGTGGGGTTCGTTTTTCTTCGAAATTGCTTGGTGCTTTATGAGGGCTTGTGAATTCACATTGGATAGAGGTGGAATTTCATTTGGCTAGAATCGGATTCACGTATGTGATTTTGATTTTTCCTTTTTATCCATGATGGTTGCCTGGTTCTTTAAGAGCGTGCTTATCCATTGTTTGGTCGGCCGTCTCATTCATTTTCTAGCATCTCATGTTTACTTTGAAGCAAATAGATGAGTTGATTTGTTGTTTAGATGCGTTTACTCTTTCGGCAACCAGTGGTGAAACTCTACACTAGAATTTTTAATGGATACGGTCGCTCAAGATTACGTACTGCTCTATCATATTAGAAATTAAGCTTGGTTTTTTTTTTCCAGCTATGCAACTGGCTTGTAGTTGATGTTTTTCTAGGTACCTGTTTTCATGTTTGACATTTGGAGTACTCTTTTTTCATCTAATGGAATTTTTTCTACAAGGGTAGGTTTTACCTTAGAAGGTTTTAATGCCCACTCTTAGGCTAGCTGGTCAGCTTTGTGGTCAGAAACTTATTATTTTTTTTTCTGTTTCATTTTGGCTTGGTGCGTTTCACATAAAGAAAATATTGGGTGTATATATGGTCTTCATGTATAGAGACTAATGAGCCGCCAACAAAGGATCTGTCACCTTTCTGGCAGATTAGGTGAATCTTCTATATTTCATAGTATGTGATTCAAAGATCTTGGCCAAGGTAGGGATAATTACTAGACGCAGGATTTTCTAATGATTCATCAAAGAATCGATTTGACTTAAAATAGAATCATAGCTATTAAGTCACTATAGGGTCTCGACTAATAATCCATACCCTAGACGTAATCCGGAGATTTATTGATAGAGAGATTCAGACCGCATGAGATTGGGTAATTTGAATAGGTTCGCTCGATATTTACCCGAAACTAGGTAATTAAGATGAACCACTAGGTGCGTCCATTGAATTTGAGATTCTTGAAATTACTTTAAAACTAATTTTAAGTGGATTAATTAATCAGAATATAAGATATTTATAAGTTGCAAATATTGCAAACCTATTGCTAGCTTAGTTGTGAACCTAAAGTGTCGCCGTTTAAGAAATAACCATAGAAATGATTTGAACCCACTATTTCTTCATTAATTTAATTTACATTGTGTTTTTGTTGAGTATATTTTGACACCTAACAAAAAGAAAACCTCTTATTTCTTTCTTCTTTCGCAAATAAAAATACTTAAAAAAAGAATAAATTGTGATCGGACGGTTATAGTAGCCAAATCCACTCATAAAACAATGAATAATTTCTAATTGAAGAATTCATTCAAGAAGTTAGATCCAATTAATTAATGGGGCTTAACTTGATTCAATGGTGGAATTAAATGTTTAATATAATAATTATTAAATAGAACCCAATAAGATTGGGAGCACAAATTTGGAGTGAAATAATTAATTGATTAGTTCAATTAATTATATGGAATCTAAATTAGTTAATTAAATAATTAAATTATTTATTTGAGTTTAGATGAAGAACGATTTTGCCCTCACGTACCTTGCACTTCGGGGAATCTTCAGAGAATATTCCATCAGTGACAGTCCTTTGGTGATCATATGAAAAACCCGTGTAGCTAGGGTGATAACTTAAAAAAAAAATAGGTATATAAAATGTATCATAACTCATAATTTGGAAATATATTATTTTTCCACTAAAAAAATAGGAATTATTAAAATTATTTTTATTTTCCACAAATTACGTAACATAAAAAATTCTCTGGAGAATCTAACAAATATCCCCTCTTTTTATGAAAAAGAAATAATTTTCACTTGATTTTCCATAAACTACAGAAAATATCCCAAACTGATGGTATAATAATGTCTGTGCACTTCTCCTTGGCACTTCTCCTTGGTTTTTCAATTGTTTTTATAATAATGTCAGGAACAATATAGACAAGCTACGTTAGTTTTACCATAGTCCCTTCAGATGCTGTAGATGATCAAAAGTCTCAATGGATACAACTTTTTGAATCATCTAGGGAAAAAAGTCCTTATCGCTGCATCTTCCGCTGTCCTTTCCTTTTCTTTTGTCTTCCTTTGGAAAGGCACCTTTCAGGCCATAATCCTACGGACAAATGGCAACTGGGCCCATATGCTAAATGGTATTTTTTGTAAAATTTAGATGGTTTTCTTTTTGATTACCTCAAATCTCATGGGTTTTTTTTGGGTAACTAACCCAAGGACTTATGACTAAGCTCCAATATTATTACCTCACGAGTGCTTAAGCAAGAAAAAGGTTTACATCAACTAAATTTTGAATGCTCGAATTAATGAAATACTGAAAACTATACTCTTTCTCTACATGAGCTCGGCACATAGTCTACTTTTCATCATAGATAGGTGGTCGTGAGTCGTGACACTATATATCCATTCAATTTATAAACCTTATACTAAATGAAGTGAAACCTTTTAAAACGTAAATGAAAGGAAAAATGAAAAACTTAATAAATAAAATCTTGGACCATTATAATGAGATGTAAGACTTAAGATAGGCTTTCGTGGTAGGTAGAGTTCTCATTGTGGTAGTTGAATAACGAATGTCAATGTCAACTATATATAAGTTGCGGCCACATTTGGGTTTTACTTGAAAACATCTGAAAGGGAGTGGACCATTGGTAGAATCAGGGGGCCAACTCGGCCTCCACCCATTCTCTAAAAAGAATAGTGAGAATTTAAAAGAAAAAATAGTTAGAATTTATATAATTTTTTTTTTATTTGGTCCATCCTATCTCATGTATCGACCCACCCCAATACTGTGTTCTGGCACCTTGATTGAGCTGTCCATAGGATTAATGAGGTTCAAGCTTAGAACCTATCTATTGACAACCAAAAAAAAAAAAAAAAAAGAAAAATGATAGGGTTGCAAAAAAGAAGGCATAGGAGTTGTGCAGGAGGAGAGGGTGGGAGTTGTTGGATATTACTTAGTTTGGGAATTGTAGAGAAAAAAAAAAGCCTGCTGCAAAATCTCACCACCAAACATGGCAAAGCTGAGGAATTGACCACTCCATTCACAATTTCACATCCCATCTTCTCTTTATGTACTCCTATACTCCAATTACACACCCACCCACACCACAGGTTTGAATGTGACTGCTGAAAATCTTGATCGTCCGTACAATTCCCATCTTCCATTTTAACCACCTGCACAAGCCCACTTTTTTACATATATACAATCCCCCCCCCAAAAAAAAAAGAGATCGAAGATTAGTTTTTTGTTGACCACTTTTACAAATATACATAAATCAAAATTGTTGCATGGGGCACCAGAAATAAGAAACCACCGAGGGTTGAATTTTTTTGTTGATCTTTTATTTCTTCCTTCGGGATTTTCAGTTTTTATTTGTGCCAGAGAAACTTGATTTCTTTTAAGGGTTTTTTTTTTTGTTGTTCATGGAGTACTGCGTAAAGACTAATAGCAGAAGTATGTTTAAGGACCGGAGATTTGCTGTTTTTCTTACTATCTTTTTCTCCATATGTGTTTATGCAACTTGGCATGGCAATCACAATCCAGAAACTTTTTCAGGTCAGATTTTTTTTTTTTCAGCTTCTTTTAATCCTACATTTTCGTCCTAAATCCTGAATTTTGTGTGAATTAATTAAGGTTTAAGGTTTTTCTATCTCAGTAGTTCCTCTTTTCTTTGAGGGTTGGATATTTATCAGTTGGTATAGTATTAGAGACGCAGCTAGTAATAAAGGCTTGAATTTTAATCATCGCCTTTCATTTTGTCTTTAATTTTAAGTATTACATACAGATTTTACAAAAACTGAGACTTCATTCTTCTAAAAGGTATCCCTGAGGTTTTAATTTCTATGTAAAACTTAATCCTTCATATCCTTCTTTTACTTCAATTTTTCCCTTTTTTTTTTGGAAATTTCGTCAGGGTATTATCGACTTTTACACAAGTTCTGTTAGTTTTCCGTTAGTTTTGACGTAGTCTTTCAAACCTTAGGGGTACTTTTTGTAATTTTAAAACATGGATGGGTATTCTTGAAGCTTACACAAGAATTTCTTTGACTCTATTTTCAACTTTATTACCATAATTTGATGTAAGTTGGGTGATATTTCTTTTCTTGTGTTTGTTTCTTTTGCAGAGAAGTCATATTTGTTGACTGTTAAAGCTGATAACAATTACTTCAAGGTATGGATAGCAAGTATTCTTTATTCTCTTTACTCTTTTGTGATTAATTACTTATCATTTTGCAAAGTGAATGACCTATATTTGATGAAAATGATTAAAATAAATTCATATATATGTATATTGTTCTCAATGCTTTGATTATTTAATACAGAGGTGATTGACTGGGTGCGGCTAAAATTAGTTCGAGTTTTGAGATAAGAGTTCAATAAGCTATCATAGCAAATCCAAATTGCATACAGCCTTTTGATTTTGGGCCTCTGGCCCAGACTACCTAGGCTGTTGATTTGGGCTTTGGCCTAGTATTTAGGCTCGCTAAATATTAATGGACCATGCAATAAGGAAGCTGCTTGTTCCCACTTCCCAGGTAGTAGAATGAAATAGAAGGCTGTGCTTCGATACCAAACATATTCACTTTTCAATCCGCTAGAGAATTTTTTACACCTAAATGTGATTGTTTATCAAAATTTTAAAAAACATATACTATTCACTTAATCTCATTTTTTCTCACTTTTCTTACAATAACCACATCTACCCACTTTCCAAAAAAACCAAAACATTATTACACATTTTCCCATTAATTTCACTATTCACTATTACACATATTTTTAACTACCAATTATATGGAATCATTATTTTACTACTTCCTTCGTCCCAATTATATAATCCAGTTTGAGTTTTCATATATACATTAAGAAAAGTATTGGATATTACAAACATGCAAAATATTTACTTGATTTGCCATTATTTAATTGAATAGTGTAAATTACAAAATGTATATTAAATAGGGTTATAACAGTAAAAAAGTATTATTAAATATAAAAAGTGAACTATATATTTGGGACGGAGGGAGTATTTTTATATCACACCATCTTTTATCATTACATTTCCATTTCATATCTATTCACATTTTCAAAAAAAAAAAAAAAAACTTCTTATTCTCTCTAACAATTTATTCAATATTATTCTCTACCAGAAAGAAATTTTTCAAAATGAAAATACATTTGCAACGCCACCTGGCTTTTTGTCAGTGTCAAAACCTTGAGCAGTGTTGATGAGCGTAGCCATGTTTTTTTCTCCATCCACGTGAATCCTTGCCCTCTCGGCTCACGTTAGTCTTGGAGGTTGACACTAGAAAAAACATGCACCTTGTTAATGGTTACTTTTTAATATTCAAATTTAGAGTATACTTCAAAAAATGAAAATCTAGGAACAAGAAGATTGAGACGAAACAAATTCTTCGAAGCAAAACCTCTTATCAGACGGTCTAATTGATCAAAATTCGTTAGGTGGATCCTAACTCAAACCCGATGGCATGGGTGGTGGCATTTTTGTAATATTAAGCAGTGAGAACCGTTAAAAGTATTAGTTTTTTCCTTTAAAAGTATTAGTAGTTTCCCTGAAAAGTATTAATAGTTCCATTGAAAAGTTTTTAGTAATTCCCCTGAAAAATATTTGGTAATTTCCGTGAAATATATTAATTTTTCTCCTAAAAAGTATTAGTTTTTCTTATGAAAGTATTTAATTAGTAGTTCCCCCTCAAGGTATTTAATAATTCCCCTGAAAAGTATTTGGTAATTTTCATGAAAAATATTAGTTTCTCTCCTAAAAAATATTAGTGGTCCTACTAAAAATTATTAGTTTTTCTTATGAAAACTATTTATTAGTCCCATGGAAAATATTTAGTATCCTCCTAAAAAATATTAATATTATCTCTAAAAGTATTACTAGCTCCCCTGAAAAATATTAATTTTTTTTATAAAAGTATTTAATAGTCACTTGAAAAATATTTAGTAGCTCCCCTAAAAAGTATTAATTTTCCCATTAAATGTATTAGTAGCCCTTCTGAAAAGTATTAATAGTTTTCCCATGGAGTATTAGTGCTCAATTACCAACGGAAATAATGGTTGCTGCCAAAGTAAAATCGGTGATGGGTTTGCAATTAAAAGCACAAACCCTCCATACATCGTCTTACAAACAATCTCCGATAAGGTAATAGTTTTGTGTCATTGTTCTCACTCCCCTGCAATTTTCTCAAGCTCGCAAAAATATGTATATATGTCGGAAATTATCTTATATTGCCCATATTCCCATCAATAACTAGAAAGACAATGAACAACAAATTCATCCCTAAATGAAAATCTTCGACCAAACTACAATTTATTCTCAATCATATCTAATCTATCTCAATACACACATGCACAGTCGCAATCGGAGAAAGTGAAGGAGAAAAGTGGGTAAGGAGAAAAAACGGGACTTTGCCGTGAGTCAGTTTCCAAGCGGGACTTTTCCCGCCCGCCCCGAAAGGGGGGTGGGTTAAGATTTAGTAGCCGCCAAAGGGCGGGCCTAACGGCGGGCTTCGAGACTTTTCAGCGGGTGGGGCCAATAATGGCCTTAAAATAAAAAAAAAGAAAAATGAAAAATTAGATAAAATAGACAAAAAAATAGGATAATTGATTTTTTATATTTTTATCTCTTATAAAAGTATATATAATATTTTTATAAAATATTTACTTGTTATCCATTAGTATATTTAATTCATTAAAATTAATAATATAAATAAAAAATATTTTTTTTTTTTTATTTTTTTAATTTTTCGGGCGTCAATCGCAAGGCGGGTTGGGTTGGGTTGAGGCTTTCCCGCCACTGGCGGGCCGCCCCGCCCGCCAAGTGGCGGGTTTTTTAGTCTATTCTTTTTTCTATTTGCCAATAATTCAAGGAGGTAAAAATGCGAAGACGATGGTTGCCACCTTAGATCCTTTATCCAATGCTCTCTTTACTCTTTAGTCTATTCTTTTTTTGGGTTTGGATCGAGTCGATGGTTGGAGATCCATCTAACGGATTAGATCCGTCAGACTGTGTGTCAGGAGACTAACTCATTCTTCAATATCGAATAAAAATGTAACACAATAAGAGATGACCAAAAATTAAAAGAAATTGTGAACGATCTTAAGATATGAATATACTCGAATCTTTGTCAAAATTTAACAATCCGAGCATCGCATAAATTTTTTTGAGGAATAATTACATAAACTAACCTAATCACAAAAAACTCTAGTTATGTTTTAAAACTTCAAATGTCACTTAAAGTACAGCAAAAACACTCTCTGATATTTGTATTTACCTCACAAATACTTACATCTAGGGATGGCAATGGGTAGGGTACCCACCCATTTAAGGTTATCCATACCCGAACCCTATAATATTTATACTACCCGTACCCATCCCAAACCCGATTACGAAACTACATATATTACTCGTACCCATCCCAAATCCATTTCCCGATCCCGTATACTACCCGTACCCGCCTAAAACCTATTTATTTATATAAAAACTCATAATTATATGAATATTTTTATAACTATTAAATGGACACCATACCAAAAACTAATTATTATATAAGAAAATGCTAATATATTAAATTCTTAATAAATGTAACAATTAACATTTTTAATTATGTAAGTCACTAAAGGCTATCATCATTCATCAACTAAATCAAAGCGTCACAATACATTCCTTAAAACCGTAGAATCAACATTTGGTAGTCTAGTACATCATTTAATTTATAAAACTACACCATCACACAAGTAGTTTTATCAAGCTTGACAAAGATAAAGCAATTGATATGATCACAAATTCAAAATAAATGACAACTTTATATCTTCCTCATGTACAAAATAAAAATTTATGTTGTTTCTATGAAGAAATGTATAATGTTAGATGGAAAAAATAAATGAAAGTTACTAAAGGATAAACGGGTTCGGGTAGTGGTGGGTACCCGATGGGTAAAACCATACCCTACCCGTATATAAATGGGTAGTAATTTCTCATCCATACCCATCCCAAATTCAAAAATAACTACCCATACCCATCCCATTACGGTCTGGGCGGGTGGGTACCCGTGTCTATCCGTCCCGCTGCCATCCCTACTTCAATCTTGATTCTTGAGGGTGAAATTTTTAAAAAAGAAAGAAATATCAATGGAGTACTTATAATTTCAAAAGTAATTAGTTTTCTAAACTTAAGGGGTTGTTTTTGTAATTAACTTCTTAATTATTTCAAGTCAAACATTTGCAATGGTGCAGAATTTGGAGAGAAACGAGATTTGGGAGATGGCAATGAGATTGGGCGGAGCAAGAAGGCTACTAGGTGGACCAGGCTCATGGCCGCCACGGTGTATTTTGAAATGCGGCCGATGTACACCGTGCAAACCGGTTCATGTGCCGGTGCCGCCAGGGACACCGGTGACTACAGAGTACTACCCGGAAGCTTGGAGGTGCAAGTGTGGAAACAAGTTGTACATGCCCTAGTGCCTGGTTTTTATATGCACCTACACGACACCTACATGGGCTATTATATATGTTATTCTATTTCATTCACATTGATATTTTTGCCTAGAGTGAAAAGGACTACTAGCTATAGTAATATTGACCAATTTTAGGTGCCAATTTTATTTTTATATCATTAATTAAATAGTATACATTTAAATTGTGATGTGAACATAACAATGAAAATATAGGCTGTCCTTTTTTTTTTCTTTCCCTTCCCTTTTGTTGATTTGATGTTGATTCATTTCCAACCCACTTTTTCCAAAGTATTAGGAAAAGGCTGTCGGTTGGTTGTTTTAATGTTTAGGTTTGGGAGTCAACCAAAAATCTTGTATTATTTGTTTGCACATGGTTCATTTCAAGCTAAATCAAAAATAAATTTGAAAACTATTAGCCAAAGTATGGCCCAGAAACAACAACAAACAAATGAATTTTTTGGCATATTTTGGTAAAACTAGAAATCGGACTTAAATACATCCATACATCCCCATAGGCTGTCGGTTGGTTGTTTTAATGTGGGAGTCAACCAAAATCTTGTGTTATTTGTTTGTTTATTTAGTTAAACAGATGAATTTTTGGCATACAAATTTGAATGAAATTTAACAAAAATTATATAACGTTTATTTATGTTTGTTTATTTAGTTAAACGAGCATAAATGAACAAATTTCGTTTACAATTGTTACTCATCTATTAATAACAAAACAAATTGATTGTTCACTTAACAAAATTATTGATTGTTCAATAATAAATCTATGTTAACTTAGATACGAACATAATCATGAACAAATTCGAACATTAAATTTTTTTATCAAACCGAACACGAACAAAACCTTTAAAATGTGAATGAACCTCAAGACAAGCTCATACATGTACAAAACTAAACAAATATTAACGAAGATAAAGTTCAACTCGGCTTGGATCGTTTATGGCGCTAGTGGTTTGCACTAAAACACTAATTTATATGTATATTGTACTTGAAAAGAGGGTAAATCTCATAAGCCCTACGAGTTGATGAAATATTTTAAAATAGTTGGTAAAAAAGTTATAATATATTTTTATTAATTCTTAAAATAAGATACGAATTGTATGAGCCCCTAAAAAACATAAAAAACAAAAAAGGGATAGAAACTATAATTGCTTACTCTTAAGATTTAACAAATTTTTTTTTCATTTGGTGAAATTTATGCAAAAATTAAAAACCAACATTTTATAAGATTTTACTTCTTTTTTTTAGGCAACTCAAAATTTTGAAGACTTCAAGATCAGAGCAAAAGGCCAAGTCTCAATCTATTGGATTTTATTATTTATTATTACAATATAATCTCTTCGAAATAAAATTTATCACACAGCCAAATTCACAAAAAACCACATGGCACCTGTGATCCCTTTCATTTGAAGTTAATAATTAGCTTTGTCAAATGAAGAGTAGTGTGAATGGGCTCATTGTACCCAAGACAGAAAAACACCTTACTCCAAGTTATTCCACATGCCCAGGACGGATTCATAATTTTTTTATAACGGGGCACACAATAGATAAAATTGTAAACTATATCAGAAATAATAAATGGTGGCACATTTTATTTTTTAACGTAATTAACATGTTTTTTTTAAAAAATTATATCATACTATTAATGTTATATAACACTATTAACAATTTTTTAATAATATTATATAACGCTATTAACAATTTTTTAATAATATTATATAATACATTTTTTCATTTATAATATAATAATAATATTATTGTTATAATATTATTAATATATTTTTTGAAACCATTATTAATATTTTATAAATGATAACTTTAGGAATAATATTACACAAACAATAAATAACAAAAAAAACAAAGAAATAAAAAAGAAAAAACCTACGGAGGCACGTGCCCCGTAATGGGAGCCGTAGCTCCGTCATATGATATGCCTAAACTCACCAAAGACATCCATTAAGCTTTTAAAATGCATTCAACCACTATACCAATCAGTTTTGATCCCAAGTTTCTTATGGCATTTTGCTAGATGTATGAATGTCACGTGTATAATAACGATATTACACTTCGCACTATACAAGTGGCGTTATGGAGTATTTGAAAGATAGATGAAACATCATAATAATAAATAAAAGATCTGATACCAAAAAAAAGTCACATTTGTAATAGTGATAATAACAATAATAATAATAAAAATAAAACTACGTAAAGATCAATACTTCTTTCGTCTCTAACGCTGAGGCTGAGGCTGCCGTTAGCCAGCAGCAATGGCCACGAAGCTATCTGCTGGGCCAAGTAATGCCTATAGTAGTGGCCCTTAATGAAAAAGCTTGCGGCCCTTCGGGTTTTTTAAAGTTGTTATGCTATTTAGACTTTAGAGACTAAATTACCTCTGTCCCATACGTTTTTCTTTTTAAGTAAAAGAAAGAAGTTTTTAAAGATTAATCGAAAATTATTTTTCATAAGATATAATATTGTTGAAGGTATCTTCAGTTACATATATAAAGAATATATGTTATTTCCTATATAAATAATGATAAGTTTACTAATTATAAACACTACAAGAAAATTTTAGTTACCGACAAAATTTATCGACAAAAATAAGGTGTCACTAAATTTTACAATTACCTACAGAATACCTACAGAATAAAAAATATCATTTTCCCCTAAATTATACTGACAAATTATCGACAATTTTTCAATTACCGACAGATTTTCTGTAGGTATTTTACCAATAGTTCTAGATTTTGTAGGTAAATAGTTTACCTACAATGATTTTATCTACACTTTACAATTTCCTTAATATTTACCTACAGATTTTTCTGTAGGTAAACTGATTTTTTCTTGTAGTGAAATAATACCAAATTAAATATGAAGCAAAGGCCTAAGCTTGCATAGAAAACCCATCTTTAGTAATATAATAATCAATATACTTCTAAAAAATAATGGGTTGTTTTCAAGTTCATTAGTTTTTTTATAAACATTTATATTGTGGTCAAGAAGATTTACAGATCAAATCTCGAACTGAGTCCAGCTGACAGGAGGATGACAGATCAAATCACTCCATGATGTGGCATCGCTTTAATTTTTAAATCAAATTTCTAAGCTAGAAGTCTATACTTAAATTGGGTCATTCCTTGCAAACACAATAAATCGTTAGAGCGTTGGGGTTGTCATGACAAAAACCCTTCGATGTTCAAGTTAGTTTTGAGTAGGGCTGTGCACGGGACTTGGAGATCACTGGAACCGAACCGATACCCGAACAAAAAAATATCCGAACCGAAATTATCCGTTGACTTTTTGACTTTCGCCGAACCGAACCATCTCAAAAAAATTTATGGTACGGTCCTGGAGATTTTTGAACTATCCGTATCGATCTGTACCGAACCGAAGATCCGAAACTAGAACCGATTTTTAAGAATTATTTTAATACGTAATATATATTATTTTTATCTTATTTATATTTTGATATTGTGACATCCCACATTTAAAAACCTAGAAAATTATCTGATATAATTATTATATTAAGTTTCACTGATGGAGCTTATGTAAAAGTATATGTGCTATTACAACACATAATTTTGAAGTAATTCTAGTTGGGATTGTATTATTTATTATGAATTTATAATTTGAGATTGTGTTGCCCTTTATGATTGTAGTATTTATTTTGAGATTGCACTAAGAAAAGGAATGAATTATAATTGTTTGGTGATTTTTACATTCATTTTTTATTTTTTCTTATTTTGTGTGTTTTACTTATGATTATTCTCCATTTCACCGTCCCGAACCGTACCGTCCCGTTAGAACCGAATCTGCGCACCGAATCGTACCGAATTTTTGGTATGGTTCGGTACAGAGATTTTTTCTCTACGGTTCGGTTCTGGAGATTGATTTTTAAAATCTCCGAACTTCGGGACGGTTCTAGAGATTTATGAATCTCCGAACCGTCCCGTACCGTGCACACCCCTAGTTTTGAGAGCCAAAAAATAATCAGAATTCACAAGGGCTAGTTAATTAGAATGAAATTTATACCTTGAAAATAAGGCTAACTGTAGTAGTTGTAGGATCAAAATTTGGATTATTATTCGGTGCTATCCAGTGCATGGACTGTATATGACCGATATATAGACCCAAAAGAAATGCTTAATTGGACTTTTATTATAAGTATTTGAGCTTTTATTATAAATATTTGAATTAAGTCCATCATAAGCCCCTACTCACGATTAAACCTTGTATTGTAGTTTGATCGAGAGTTATATAAATACAAGATTTAGATCAAATAGGACTTATATCCTGGGGTGAGACTATAGGGACTAATATCGGCCATTGGAAGATACGTTTTAATGGCTGAGATTTTTTCCTTAATTTTAGGAGTGTTCGCTAAAATTTATTAAGTTAAACCACAAGCGTACGACATAGTTAATAGATAGTGGCAAGCAAGGTCATATTCCACTGGGAATGATTAAAACATAAACTACGAAAATTATAATAGTTTCAAATTTATTGAAATGCTAGAAAAATGTGATGATGAAATTATCTAACAATTAACTAAACAAAATAGCAAAAATAAACAAACTATTCAACACACGTTAGAGACTTAATCAACAAATAAATGATGTCCTAGGACTATGATTTCGACATGCTTCTTCAAGTGATATCTAATTTGTGTTTTGCAAAAACCAATTACACATTATTTACAGACTTAATTCCTATCCTAATTTATTCCCTCTCACGAGCCAAACAAAATGTAGATCAATATTGAATTGCTAGCATATATACTCAACAATTAATATCAACTCCAACAACATATTCAATCAAGTATCAAACCCTACAAACATTATAAGCCTATTATAACATCCCAATTTCATGAAATTAAAGTACTTTTTAAGAAAAAAAAAAATTAACGCGCCCAATAATTTCCTAAAAGACAATTTAATTTTTTTAATCCTAATTAAAAAAAAATGATAATTTTAGTTATAATAATACATCTTCCAAATTAAAATACCCAACAATTATCTCAAGCATAAAATGCAAAAGCTAAAGTCATAGATCTAAAATTCAATACAGTCATAATTATTAAAATTATAAATATAGCATGATTTATTCCACCATCCACAACATCATATCTTCAGCCGGATTTCTCAACCAGAAAGTCATGATAATAATAAGGGATTTATCTCGCTCAGTAGGGATATATCCATTAATATTTAATATAACATGAAAAGCATTCACATAATTACAACAATTAATTCATTAATTTTCTTTTTTTTTTCCTCCTCGATTGGCCAGAATTACTGCATATAGTGTTGCGGATTCACCTTGAGGATACTTTTAATCCTAGACCCTTTTTATGGCCCCTGACTTATATGAATTTATTTTCTCTTGACATATATTGCAATTAATGAAATAGAATTATGAAACATTAAATAAAGATAAATAATATAAAAATCACTACCTTAACAATTGCAGATATTCGATGTAGAAAAATGAACAATAAAAGTCCTAGTCCTCGACCCCTTCTTTTTCTATATTAAATAAAATTATAATTATTAAGTAATTTTTATAAATCAAGAAATTGTAAAAACATTTGAAAGAAGACTTGTGAATTGGGAATTATTTATATATATAGGAAATTTGAATAAAAAGTATAAAACTATATTGTCTCCACTATACTTTAATCAGAGCAACATCTTTATTTCTGAAATGGTGAATCTTGTGCTCCAAAACAGCTTTCGATGCTTCCTCATAAGTTAAGTCATTGTTGATTGTTAGATCCTTATAGTTCACGATGATTTGGATCATGAACATGCTTCTTTAGAATCGAAACATGAAAAACATTGTGCACACTTGACATACTTGGTGGCAATGCTAGGTGATAAGCTAAATCTCCAACTCGTGTAAGAATTTCAAATGGTCCGATATATCTCGGCTTCGACTTTCCCTTTTCGCCAAATCGAATAACACCTTTGATAGGAGCTACTTTTAGAAATACTTTTTCTCCTTCATTAAACTGTATATGTTTTCTACGTCTATTAGCATACGACTTTTGCCTATCTTGAGCCATCTTGATTCGATCTTGTATCGTAGATATCTTCTCTACGGCTTACCGAATCAATTCAGGCCCCAAAATATTTCTTTCACCAACTTCACTCCAATATAATGATGATCTACAATTTCTTCCGTACAACGCCTCGTATGGGGCCATCCCAATAGTCGCTTGATAATTGTTGTTATAAGCAAACTCCACCAAGGGTAATAATATTTCCCAATTACGTCCTAAGTCCAACACATATGCTCTCAATATATCTTTCAATATTTGTATAGTCCTTTCAAATTGTCCATCTGTTTGTGGGTGATAAGCCGTACTAAATCTAAGCTTTGTTCCCAATGCACTTGTAGACTTTTCCAAGACTTAGAAGTGAAATGTGTATCTTTTCCTGAAACAATTGATATAGGAACCCATGAAGTTTCACTATTTCCTCAATGTAAATTTGTGCATATCGCTCTATACTGAACGTCATCTTAACGAGTAAGAAATGAGCTGCCTTTCTTAACTGATCTACTACAACCCATATGGCCTTATTTCCCTTGGCTGATGGTGGAAGCCCTACTGCAAAATCCATATTTATGTGCTCCCATTTCCATTCTGGGATGTCTAGTGGTTTGAGCAAACCAGACGGTCTTTGGTATTCAGTTTTAACTTGCTGACAAGTCAAATATTTTTCCACAAAAATTCCAATATATCTCTTCATACTTCGCTACCAAAATACTTCTCTTAAATCTTGATACATTTTTGTACCTCCTGGAAAAGCTGTGTACGACGTACAATGAGCTTCTTTGAGAATTTCTTTTCTAAATTCTTCTTCTTTGGGAACGCATAATCTCCCTTCGTATGTCAAAGCACCATCATCTGCTATAACAAACCCTTTAGCCCTCCCTTCATGAAGCTTGTTTCTTCATTTTGTTCAAAATTTTATCTCGAGGTTGAGCTTCTTTTACCTTTTCTCTCAGAGTAGGTTGCACCACCAAAGATGCCAGTACTATCTACGTGTTTTTGGTGGTACTACTATTTCGATTTTCATCCTGACGAATTCTCTCACAAGATGTACTTGTTTAGATATCAAGCTTGATATTTCTCCTTTTGTTTTATGACTTAATGCATCAGCTACAACATTAACTTTAAAAAGGTGATAGCTAATAGTGCAATCATAGTCCTTTACAAATTCCAACCACCTTCTTTGTCTCATGTTTAGCTCTTTCTAAGTAAACATATATTTCAAGCTTTTGTGGTTGGTGAAGATTTCACATCTCCCTCCATATAGGTAATGGCGCTAGATCTTTAATGCATGCACTAAAGCAGCTAACTCTAGGTCATGAGTAGGGTAGTTTAACTCATGTGGCTTTAGTTGCCTTGAGGCGTAGGCAACCACTTTGCCATGTTGCATTAGCATGCATCCCAATCCTTGTTTTGATGCATCACTATAAATGACAAAATCTTTAGTGGGGTCAGGAATTGTCAATACCGATGCATAAATTAGCCGTTTTAACTCCCCGAAAGCTTTCTTCCCATTTCTCATTCCATCGAACTTCTCCCTTTCTTTGTCTGTCGATTCATAGGCGAAGCTATGTTTCAGAATCCTTCAGTAAATCTCCGATAATAACCTGCCAAACCTAGAAAACTGCGAACTTCATTTGTATTCATAGGTGCACTCCATCCGTTAACCATTTCAACTTTAGTCGAGTCCACTTCAATTCCTTGATCACTGATTACATGTCCAAGAAATACAACCCGGTCTAGCCAAAACTCATATTTCTTGAATATCACATATAAGGTTTCCTCACGAAGTGTCTCTATCACTATTCTTAGGTGCTTATTATGTTTCTCTATATTCTTTGAATATACAAGTATATCATCTATAAAGACTATGACAAATTGGTCTAGATACGGATGAAACACTCTATTCATCAAGTCCATGAATATTCTTTGGCACATTACTTAACTCAAATGGCATTACTACAAATTTATAATGTCCATATCGGGTTCTAAATACCATTTTTGGAATGTCACTTTCATTAATTTTTAATCGGTGATACCCGGATCTCAAGTCAATCTTAGAAGGTGTTGACACCTCTCAATTGACCGAACAAGTCTTCAATCCTTGTCAATGGGTACTTTGTTCTTCACTTTGTGAGTCGATTAAGTTCTCTATAATCGATACACATCCTAAGTAACCCATATTTTTCTTCTTTACAAATAGAATTGGTGCTCCCCACGATGATACACTAGGTCTAATGAATCCCAAATTCAAAAGTTTTTGTATTTGCGCCTTTAACTCTTGTAACTCCTTTGGCGCCATCCTATAGGGTGCTTTAGATATAGGTGTTGCCCATGTACCAAATCTATTCGAATTTAATTTGACGATCCGGGAGGAATTCCGGCAAGTCTTTAGAATACATCCAAAAATTCTTGCACAATTGGTACGTTATTAGGTGTCACTTATTTGTCAAGTATCTACTAATCTCACTAGATACCATTGTCAATTTTTCTTTTCCAATATCTTTCGTGCTTTCATTGCCGATATCACTCGTGGTGGCCTTAGACTTAATCCCACAAAATTTTATCTCATTATTTCCTAGCAGTTTAAATATTATCTCTTTCTCATGACACTTAATGTCTGCTTGATATCTACTAAGCTAATCCACGCCTAAGATTACATCAAAATCTTTAATATTAATTATATATAGATCAACTTTAAGATATTCTTCCCCTATACTCACTTCAACATCTTTATTCACTGAGTCAGTTGTTGCGAATTCCTAGATGGCAAGCTAACCTCAAGGGGTTCATTTACTCTAGCACTCTTATGTCCTAATATAACATAAAATTTGGTAGATAAAAACTAATGTGTGGCACCAGTGTCGAAAAGTGCAAGAGCAAGTATTCCTGAGATGGTTAGCATACCTGACATTGTACCCGGGTTCTGATCAGCTTCTTCCTGAGTCATAGCATACATCCGAGCTCTACCTCCAGATATTTGTTCTCTTTTTTCCCGCTCAGCTTTCAAGAGAGGACAATTAGAGACTTCATGCCATGACTTCTTACACTTGAAGTATTTTCCTTGTCCAGCTAAACATTCTGCAAAACGATTCTTCTTGCATTTTGGGCAAGTTGGCCTGTCTGTTTGCGTAGTTGGGCGTGCATTTCTATCATTGTTTATCTGCTTATTTTGATTTCTATTTTTATTCTATTTTGTCCCATCCTATTTTCTTTTCTCATGTAAAGCGACCAACTTTTGCTCATCCTCGTCCTCAGCAAAACTTACCTCCACCTCATGAGCCCTTCTCACCATCACCGAGTATTCTAAATCTCCTGGAGTAGATAGTATTCCTAATAGTTGTGCTCCAAGTCCCCTTCTGAACTTTAGAGCCTTTTTCAAATAAGTATCCACTAGGTGTGGAGCAAATCGACTTAGTTGATTGAATTGTCTCGCATAATACTTTGTGACAACCATGTTTTTTGTTTAAAGTTAAGGAATTTCTCTACTTCTTGTCATGATATGATTGTGGGAAAAACTTTTCCATTACAATCACCGTGAACGCATCCCATGCTAAAGCATTCCGCTTTTCCTCAGTCTTAGTCCTCTAATACCCTTCCCACCAAAGATCAACATCTTCAGTGAGTTGGAAGGCAAAATATACAATTCTCTATTCATCTGTGCATCCAATGAGTCGAAAAATCCTCTCTAGCGATCGAAACCCTTCTTCAACTGTTGTCGGGCTATCATGTCCGTTGAATGTGGGTGGACGATAGTGATGGAATTGTTCCACGACTCGTGTGTTGTTGTTGTTGTCCCCATTATTCTGCACACGTTTGAGGAAATCAACAATTATGTCTCCAACAGTAGCAGTGGTTTGATTTTCTATGTTAGTAGAGCTCTCACCGTTGACTTGATTTTCACGACGGGGAGCCATATTCCTAAGGTCATACATAATGTATTATTATTATTATTATTATTATTATTATTATTATTATTATTATTTATCTCAAATTCATTAATGAATTTTGCATGAAATATCGACTTAAAATCTAAATATTATAATATAATGGTCAAATAAATTACTATCAATTAAAGGACAACTAAGCTTTGTATATAATAAAGATTTATTTATCCACTATTGCAATACATAGACCCATCCATCTCTATTGATCCATATCTTCATCTTCCTCTGGATCTTCTTCCGGGTCTTATTTTGTATCTTCCTCCGAGTCATTTTCCAGATTTCTGTCTGATTCCTCATCTTCTATCATAACCTCATTGTTCAAAAACTCAATCTATTTGTTGTATAACCTGGTAGTGAACTTACCGTACTTGATTTTGGGTCGATTGTAAGGCGCAGCCATACTCCAATAATAAGTCATAAAGCTTTTCGGCCTTGACATTCCAAAACAATAGTAAGCTATCAATCACTCTACGGGTGGCAGCGCGTTCGTTTGGAGTGTCGATGACATTCCTCACATTGTACCACAACTGGTGAATTTTAACTATGTATTCTCCAGTGCTATCCCCCTCCTCAATTTGGTTGTTGAAATAATGATTAAGTCGGTTAATGGGATGGTTCGGACCCCAATTATTATTATTATTGTTCTTTCTTGCATTGTGTCGAGTTCATGCCATATATATGTGCATATGCAACTATAAGTCTATTTTTACATATATATTAATTTTGTTTTGTTTTGAAGAAATACAAGATTTCTATGCATCTAACATATAAATTGGTATTTTATTTCCAAAGCATAATTTAATAACATGGAATCATAATAAAATACCTCATGGCATAAATGAGCATATTGATACAATTGTATAATGTAACTTGCATTAATAATTCTCATACCTTGAGGATGCCGACAAGATATGATGGAGGTGGATGCTATTGCACCATTTTATCTTATCAAAGTTTGACTTTCATATATTTATTTATAAAAAACTATACATTTTTTAATTTTTTTAACAAGCCTACAGAAACGTAGACCTTCTCTGATACCACTTGTAACGACCCAATATCCTGAAATTGAATTACTCTAAAAATATTATTAAGAAAGTATGAATTTATAAGTTAAAGTGAGCCCAATAATTACCAAAAGACGATTTAAATTTTTTAATCCTTAATAATAATAATAATATTCTTATTATTATTACTTTGATTATTATTATTATTATTATTATTATTATTATTATTATTATTTTTAAGGATTAAAAATTTTAAATCATCCTTTTGGTAATTATTGGGCTCACTGTAACTTATAAATTCATATTTTTCTAATACAATTTTAGAGTACTTTAATTTCATGAAATTGGGTCGTTACAACTATCGACTCTATAATTGTTTTTTTCATGAATTTGTTATCTATTGTTAGAACTCAACTCTTGAATTGTGAACTAACTATGAAAGATGCAAATTATTGGCCAAATAATCTACAAGAATTAAGTACACGTGTTCACAAAAAGATAGGCAAAACAAATTAATAAGAAACAAACCAAATCAGATATAAATCCAATCCACAGTCTATATCACGTCCTAGAATCAAAGTGAAATTAACTCGATATGATCGTCCACAAATTCTTAAACAAAATACTCGACATAGAAAATATGGAACAAAAGTTCTAGACTATGATGACGAATTTTCCTAGTGTATGATCAATCCTCAAGTTCTCGAACCTTCGTGCCTTTTTCGTTGGTAATTCTTAACAAGATCTATCCTTTTCTCTCTCTAGGACGACTCTCCTTATTAGATCTTATATTCTTCCTTTTATATCGCCTCCAGGTCTCTACAATTCAGTCCAATCGAAAAAAAGGAACAAAAATACATCAAAACATAACCTTTTTGCACGTAAACCCAGGTCGTGTTGCTTCCACATGGCCCGTAAACTACCACACTGCTAGGTCGTGTGGTCATTTTCTTGGTCTCTGTTTTTTGTTGCACATGGTCATGCAATATCGCGCGACCTGGTCGTGTGATGATTCATTCTTCCAATTTTCGAATATTTTCTTGGTCCGTCTTGCACGTGGCGTATCTTTTGTGATGTCCATTGATATCATGCTATATTCTAATAATTCGGCTCTATTTTCTATAAAATAATAGAATAATACCAGTATCACATCCAACAAATAAAATCAAACTAAATACAACAAATATACATGCAAATGTACCCATTAATTATCGAATTACACCACAAAATGCATGAATAAAAACCACTTAACAAGGGATGTGAGATAGTAATTGATTAGCATTTGAGGTTATCTAGTAAATTTTTTAGTGCTTTGGATAAGTCAAGAAGGATAAAATAGTAATGTCAATATCCACGATTTTGATAAAAGATTTTTACCATATTTCAATCCCGTAATTAATGTTGGTGGTTTATTTTCAAAGTTTTACACTTTTGGGAGTTTTTTAAAGCTTGTTCCACAATTGAAGACTAATTTTTGTTCAAGCTCTCACCATTTGAAGAATCAAATTTTCTAGTATAATTCTCGAACGTATGTTTCTAGTATAATTAATTAGAAGGATGTCACTACATTTTTTATTTATTATTGTTGCATCTATGGTATTAGGGGTCACTTCATGCATAATGTAACTTTGCTACTTAGTTAGAAGAATGTCTCTGTATTTTTTATGTAATGATACTACATATATAGTATTGGGTCATTGCAGAGTTACTATAATGTTGTTGTTTAATTACAAAGATATCACTGTTTTTTTTATTTATTGTTGTTGTATGTACAATATTGGGTATTGCATGCCTAATGTAATTTAGTACATCAACAGTACAGAGTTAAATATGCAGTAAGATTCTACTAATTATACAAAATCTCCAACACAAAATATTTAGGAGTATGAGTTGAAAACACCATTGTCGAGTTCTCTAACGCTGCAAGCTTCTGCAATATTGTCCATTATTATTATTTGTTGCACGAATATTATATTCACTTTTGATAAAAATTTGTGTCCTGAGTGTTTTTCAAAAATATATTGCAATTGTCAATATTTTTTTTGTTTCTTTCCATCTAAGATGGTTCAGTGAAGAAGAAGGAAGAAGACGGGAAGAAATAGGGATGCTAATTTTTCGTAAGTCAATGTGATTAGGATTCAAATGAATCAATTTCGAATTATCTTTCATAATGTGTAATGATTACTTCTGTTAGGTAGTTATCTATTTGTGGTATTTTATGAGGTTATCCTTAATGTTAATAAATAAATTAATCAATATTTATATTTATCACTTAATCTGAGGCATCTGATATTAAATAGCAACAGTCGAGATAAGTTCCTATGGTCTCACCCAAGGCACTGATCTCATTGGACCCATGCCCTATAAATATATATATATACTTAAAAATATCTAAATTAATATGTATTCGACTAAATTTGGGCGAAAAAATTAGAATGATCTGAATTGAACTAACGGTACTAAATCAAGATGATTTTGGATGAAATCAAGATGATTTAGCTTAAATCAAGAGAGTGATATTAGAACATTGCCAAATGTATCTTTTACGTTTAACCACACAAAGAAAATGGAATTAGAAAAGTGTAATTAAAAGTTCTGACTAAATTAATATACATAATAAAAATCTCACCGTTAATATTATGAAATTTAAAACATTGTTAAAAATATATGTTTTCAATGGTTATAAAAATTGGGGATGTTTACGACCATCTTAAAATTTCCAAAAGCCTACTCTAATATTTCATCTTTATTCAAGCACACTCAAATATAGATGTTAAAAGGGCCGGGTACCGCCGATCCATAATGTTGAAACCGGAAAAAAGAGGGTCAGGCCCCAACTATTTTGTCCCACTTAAATTTGGGCCTTTTTAGGCATGGACCATTTAGCTCGATGTCCATCGGGGGTAGACCGCTATCCTGCCATTTTATATATATATATATATATATATATATATATATATATATAGGGTTAGGATCAAATGTGACAGGGGGCTTACCGTGTGGCAGTGTGGATTAATCCAATCCATCTACACATTTTATTCAATGGTCCAGATTGCAATTAAAAATAACTGATTTATCAATTAACTAATAGGTGGAAATGGCATAATAATAACTAGCAAAATACCATAAATCACGCCCCTACAATCAATGGATTGATTAATATTACTTTTCCACAAATGAGTTGTGCACCATTTTAATAGCTGAACTGTACACCATTTAATAACTGATTGTACACTATTTTATATCTAACAGTGCATCGTTGTATAACTAATTGTACACCAATTAATCCCAGCGATTTTTATGGGTTTTATTTTACAATTGTTCCCGCTTTTCATTCAATTGTGGTTTACTGACAATGATGTACAATTAGTTATACAATGATGCACTGTTAGATATAAAATGGTGCACAATTAGTTATTAAATGGTGCACTGTTCAACTATTAAAATGGTGCATAATTCATTTGTGGAAACGTGATCTTTATCACATCCATGATTGTAGGGCGCCATTATGGGAAGGTGATTACACTATTTTGTCTTTATAGGATTTTTAGATGATGTACAATTAGTTATACAATGATGCAGTGTTAGATATAAAATAGTGCACTCAGTTATTAAATGGTGCACAGTTCGAGATAAAATAGAAAGCGGGAACAATCATAAAATAAAATCCCATAAAAATCGATGGGATTGAATGATGTACAATTAGTTATACAATGATGTATTGTTAGATATAAGATGGTGTACAATCTTATTAAATGGTGTACATTTCAGCTATTAAAATAGTGCACAATTTTAGTTATGGAAACGTGATATTAATCAATCCCTTGACTGTAGGGGCGTGATTTCGACATTTTGGTAGTTACTATTGTGCTCTTTCCACCTATTAATTAATTAATAAATCAGTTATTTTTAATAGCAATCTGGACCATTGAATATAGGTGTGGATGGATGAGATCAATCCACACTGCCACACGGTAAGAGGCTGCCACACGAGATCTCATCCCTATATATATGTATATATATAGGGTTAGGATCAAATGTGACAGGGGGGTTACCGTGTGACAGTATGAATTATCCAATCCATCCACATTTTTTATTCAATGGTCCAGATTGCTCTTAAAAGTAACTGATTTATCAATTAATTAATAGGTAGAAAGGGCATAATAGTAACTAGCAAAATGCCATAAATCACGCCCTACAATCAAGGGATTGATTAATATCACATTTCATAATCGTAATGCACCATTTTAATAGTTGAATCATACACCATTAATAATCGATGTACACCATTTTATATCTAATAGTGCATCATTGTATAACTAATTGTACACCATTTAACCCCAATGTTTTTTTATGGGATTTGATTTTGCGATTGTTCCCGCTTTTCATTCAATTGTGGTTTACTCACAATGATGTACAATTAATTATACGATGATGCGTTGTTAGATATAAAATAGTGCATCGATTTATTAAATGGTGCACAATTTAGCTATTAAAATGGTGCACAATTCATTATGGAAACATGATCTTTATCACATCTATGATTGTAGGGCGTCATTATGGGAAGGTGGTTACACCATTTTATCTTTATAGGGTTTTGGATGATGTACAATTAGTTATACAATGATGCACTGTTAGATATAAAATGGTGCGCGATCGATTAATAAATGGTCCATGTTCGGCTATTAAAATGGTGCATAATTGAGCTTATGGAAACATGATCTTTATCACATCCATGATTGTAGGGTGATGGCTCAAAAGCTACCTTTAAAACCGTAGGCAAGTGCACCTATCGTTTTATAGTATAGATTATTGAGTACCGAGTGTCATTCCCACGAGGATTGTAAGTACTAATAATTACCGTCTTTTTGTTATTTAATCTAACAATTTTCGAGTTTTTGTTTGATGAAAAAGGAAAACAAATTATAAATTATAAAAATGAAGGAAGATTTGTAAAATAAGAAATCAAGAGATAAAAATGTGTTTGAATGTAAATCCCTCTAGAATGTTTTTGTGATTTGACAAGTTAAAAATACAACCATAAGCCCTTAAGCAAAAACCAACCTCTTTTAATAAAATCTCATGTCTTGTGGACCGTAGAAATTCCCAATTTAAGTTAAACCCTTTCTCAAGGCGAAAAACTTCTAATCTCAAGTTGATTAACTGAAATCTCTTTCTAGTTAAAACCCCCAAGACAACATTATAACGATTTGTGAATTCCCATATTAGGTTTGACCCTAATCCAGAAGATTTATGTCGTCCTATATCTAGGATTGCATGCAACTCTTTTCACTTATATAGGTTCTATTTCACCATGAATCTCTCGATTTCTCGGATGAAAAATAAACTTCAAATCAATATTGCGCATATATCAATTCGAATGAACGAAGCATAATATAAGTGAATCACACAAAATATGAAGATTTTATTAAAAACATACACACCTTAATCACAAATCCATTCTAGAGTTCATTACATTCAAACACTAGGAGTTTAGCTATTCATGATCTTGACAAAAGAGTAAATTACACAAGAAGATGTAAATATTATAGACATGGTGTACTTATCTTTCTCAAAATCTCAATTGACTTTCTTTTCTTGAATGATGATGTTGCTCCAAGCCTTCTTCTCCAATATTGCCCCAAGCTTTCTCCTCCAAGACCTCTTGATCCAAATTCTACTTAATGAAGTGAATACAATGAATATTTCGAGTATCTAATGAATTTCTCTCTCAATTTCAACCATTGGCTTTTATAGGCAACCAATACATTGATAGTGCTCTCTTTTATTAAACAATCACCCACATTTTCCTTGTTGGTTGGTGAATTCTTGTATTCAAGTGATGAGGAGGGGACATGGAGACATGTTTCAAAGCAAAATATGGTGTCAAAAGTGTACAAAAATGGCCAAAATGGGTTGGTTGGTGAGTTTTCCCCAAATTCCGCAAAGAAAAGTTGCAAAAAGAGGTCCGGACACGCCCCAGAAGGGAAAAGACGCCAGGCCGTCCGCACAAAAAAATCGAAAATGGGCCTCGACATGGCCATGTTGTATGACACGGCCGTGTGTATGACGACGGCCAGGCCGTGTTCGGGGCTGTTTTCTGCAAAAAATTCGAGTTTTTAGCTCCCGGTGGAACACGGCCGTGTTGCCCGACACCCCCTGCCCGTGTTGGACCAAAAAGGCCCCGAAATGACGCGTTTGGCTTGGAATATCGAGCGTTTTTGCATCCTTAAACTCCCCGGCATGTTTTGACATGAATCCATGGTCCGAAATTCACCAAAATTAGCCCCGAATGGTCAATCTACATCAATAAAATCACCTCGGAGTAATATGAACTATGTACAATCAAAAATTTACAAAACTAACAATAAAATAACTCGAATTCTACTCAAACATACACATAAAACATGCATAAAAAGACCCTTATCAAACCACCTCCAACTTTGAACTTTGCTTGTCCTCAAGCAAAACATTATATCAAAAAGAGGGATTCAATAAATCACAACATACAAAGATGATTTGTTTTTCAACATATTGAACATAAGCAGTCAAGTTCTTGGCCTTCTCAACCCGAATTAACCATTAAGTAAAAACATAGTTTTGTAAAGCGATCGATGTCAAGAAAGATCAGTAATATCGGCGGGCATTATTCGACTTGAAATCATCACTCTACAAAATCGATAGTTATGAACAACTTCAATTCAATAACGCCATGAAAATACAAGAATTCAATGGATCATAGTAGTTAGCTTACTAGTCATATAACCAAGCTTCTTGAACTTTATTGGAATGAGAAGTCAAGGAGTATTCATTCTCCTTTTTTTTTTTTTTTTTTTTTTTTTTTTTGGGACCTTTCGAGACATGCTTCCACTAGGTTTATATTTTGAATTTTGTTCAAACACTCCTAGGGTGGTTTCCCATACTCATATTCGTGTCGCCGTTTTACGTAAAAGACAAACATGGGGCTCATGAATGCTCCTAGTTACTAAGCAACAACAAATAGAGGAGTATAACCTCGATTGGTCCGTTTTTTTTTTTTTTTTTTTTTTTTTTTTTTCTCTTTCTCTTTTTTTTTTTCGCAAGCTTGGTTTAACAACTCGTTAGCCACTACTAAATCACGAGTTCTCAGACGTTCATAGCGCTAGGTATCGTCGTATATGCCTTAACACATCAAGTATTTATGGTGTTAGAAATCTCATCAAAATTTTGTCTGCATCCACGTCAATCTATCCTAGACAATCAATTGCTTCACATTGAAAACACAAATTAACAAGTTAATATAGGTATAATTGGGCCAAGTTATTGACTAGCAAATACTCAATTTGTTAAAAAAAAAAAATCACATCTCTTGAAAACAAACACACAAGCATTCCGAAAATGTTATTGTACCCACCTCCAACTTTAAGATTCACATTGTCCTCAATGTGAAAGAAAGAAATGGACAAACACACACAAAACACTCAAAAAAAAAAAAAAACAAAGAAATTAGAATGATATAAAAGAGGTGGAAAAAAAAGAAAAATACGACCTTACTACAATAGTGGAATCGGTGTTGAGCGACCATTGGGTTGTTTTGGTACGGGACCTTCAACGGCATCTTCATACCTAATCAACGTTAAAACATGGACAACTCGAATACCGTGAAATCTCAAATATTCCCAATTAGGACAAGCAAGAAGAAGCTCAAGAGTTTTTTTTTTTTTTTTTTTATGATTTGAAGATGACTCTAAGGACTTGTGATTATTTTGAAAAGAAAAAAAAAAAAAAAAAAAAAAATGAAAACAATTGCACACAAACATCGGGTTGCCTCCGGTTAGCGCTTCTTTAACGTCGTATAGCTGGACCATTTCACCTAAATGTGAAGATTTAATCGGGCGGAGCCTTGAACTTATGAAAATTTTATCTCTTTGAACAACATCGCCACCGTATCGATTTTCGAACAATTGACCTTCATGGTCCTATTTTTCTCGCATGTTATTCTCAAAATGGGATTTATCTCGTGGAAACTTTTGCACATTGAACATCACATACTTTCAAGGATTTATTAGAAGACATATCAAGCAAAGAATCATTTATCCTTGTCTTAGTCAAGTTTATAGGAAAACAAGTATCATTTATAGGATTTCTCAAAGGAATTTTAAAGATAACTTGTTCACCCCCTACTCTCAAAGTAAGTTTTCCATCATGCACATCAATGAGAGATTTAGCGGTAGCCAAAAAGGGACGCCCTAGAATTAAGGGAACTTCTAAATTATTATGCATGTCAAGAATAACGAAATCGATGAAACACGAATTTGTCAATCTTGACTAACACATCATCAATAATACCTCTAGGATGTTTAATCGATTTATCGGCTAATTGAATGTCCATCCTAATAGGTTTAAGTTCACCTAATCCCGCATGCTTAAATGTTTCATAAGACATCACATTGATACTAGCTCCCAAGTCGGCTAGTGCCCTATCAACAGTAAATCATCAATTGTGCAAGGGATAATAAAGCTTCCTGGATCATTAAATTTTTGTGGTAGTTCATTGGAAGGACATTTATCATTCAATTGCACATTTGATAATTTGTTGCTTATTTTCACTAGGAATGATGTCATTAAGATCCCTAACATGCTTTGAAGGAGGGTCAACAAATGGAATATTGGCATGTAATTGTTTGAAAGAATTAAGGTACTTACCAAATTTGTCCTCCCTTCTATCTTCTTTGGTTAGACTCGGTAAGGGATCTTGGGCTTGTATTCTCGCAACCTCCTTTTTCATGAGATTTTCTTTGGACATGTCATCCTCCACGTATTTCGCATGGCGGCATTGGCATAATCATGCTCATGTGGAGAATCGATGGTGATTGCCTTTACGTGCTCTCCTTGGGTTTGGCTCAAGTATTACCCGGCAAACTACCTTGTGGCCTTCGGAAATCATCTTCGCAACCGCCTATTTGGTTTTCGGATTATGGATAGATGCCTCCCGATTTCTCAAGGATGTTTCCACCGCCCGGAATCGGGTATCTGTTGATTGCACAAATTTTGTTATAAGATCTTCCAAGTTAGGCTTACCTTGATTTGGTGAAACCGGAGACGTGTGTAGATCGAGATTGTGATTAGGTCGTGGTTGACCTTGATTTCCCAACCAAAATTAGGATGTTGTCGCCACCCAGGATTATATGTGTTGCTATAAGGATTACTTGGGTAATTTTTGCCTTGATTCCCAACGTAATTAGCATGTTCGGTGTGAGGTATTGTGTGTGGGCAATCCCGATGATTATGCAATCCCCACAAGTTTCACAAGATAAAACATGCGGTGGTGGTGGTTTAGGAGCCGCTAGATCGTCGATCTTTTGGGTCAATGCTTCGACTGTGCGGCGAGCGTAACTACCGTGATCCGCATTATACACACCAACCGACCGTTAGTTTTACCTCGTATGGATTGCCATTGGTAGCCGTTCATGGCCATTCCTCAATCAAATCCCCGAGCGGCTTCCGGCGTTTTGTTATTAAGAGTTCCCCTGGCCGCCATTTGATCGATCATTTGTCTTGTTGCGCGAAAGTAGCCCATTATAAAATGTTTGGACTTGCATCCAAATAGGTAGGCCATGGTGTGGGCATTTCCGCAACAATTCTTTGAATCTCTCCCAAGTGTCGCATAAGGTCTCATCGTCCTCTTGAGTGAATGAAGAGATCTCATTCCTCAATCGTGCGGTTTTGGCGGGTGGAAAATACTTGAAGGAACTTTTCCGCCATAATGTTCCATGTTGTGATTGTTCCCTTCGGTAAAGTGTTTAGCCATTGTTTAGCCCGCCCCCCGGAGAGAGTAAATGGGAACAGCGTAAACGGATGGCATCATCGGTGACTCCATTTATTTTGAAGGTATCGCAAATTTCAAGGAAATTCGCGATATGATTATTGGGATCTTCATCCAGGTAGAGCGTCGAATTGAACAAATTGTTGCACCATTTGAATGACATTTGGTTTGATTTCAAAATTATTGGCCGCAACCGGGCCTTATGATACTAGATGATGTGCCGTCCATAGACGGCTTGGCATAGTCGTACATGGTTCTTTCTTTGTTCATCCGCCATATTGGGATCCTTGCCTTCGTTAATATCCTCCTCGTGGTCAGTATTAATACTTTCCTCTCGTGTTGCTATCGGCGGTGTCGCGACTTCCAAATTCGGCGACGAGTAGGCAGCATGCATCATGCGGTAAATAAAGAGGATAAGTGTAATCCAAGACTTACAAAGAAAATAAAAAGAAAGACAAATGATGAAATAAAATAAAAAAAATGATTAAATTAACAAAAATAAGGTGTTCTTAATATTACAATCCCCGGCAACGGCGCCAAAAACTTGATGGCTCAAAAGCTACCTTTAAAACCGTAGGCAAGTGCACCTATCGTTTTATAGTATAGATTATTGAGTACCGAGTGTCATTCCCACGAGGATTGTAAGTACTAATAATTACCGTCTTTTTGTTATTTAATCTAACAATTTTCAGAGTTTTTGTTTGATGAAAAAGGAAAACAAATTATAAATTATAAAAATGAAGGAAGATTTGTAAAATAAGAAATCAAGAGATAAAAATGTGTTTGAATGTAAATCCCTCTAGAATGTTTTTGTGATTTGACAAGTTAAAAATACAACCATAAGCCCTTAAGCAAAAACCAACCTCTTTTAATAAAATCTCATGTCTTGTGGACCGTAGAAATTCCCAATTTAAGTTAAACCCTTTCTCAAGGCGAAAAACTTCTAATCTCAAGTTGATTAATCAAATCTCTTTCTAGTTAAAACCCCAAGACAAAGATTATAACGATTTGTGAATTCCCATATTAGGTTTGACCCTAATCAGTAAGATTTATGTCGTCCCTATATCTAGGATTGCATGCAACTCTTTTCACTTATATAGGTTCTATTTCACCATGAATCTCGATTTCTGATGAAAAATAAACTTCAAATCAATATTGCGCATATATCAATTCGAATGAACGAAGCATAATATAAGTGAATCACACAAAATATGAAGATTTTATTAAAAACATACACACCTTAATCACAAATCCATTCTAGAGTTCATTACATTCAAACACTAGGAGTTTAGCTATTCATGATCTTGACAAAAGAGTAAATTACACAAGAAGATGTAAATATTATAGACATGGTGTACTTATCTTTCTCAAAATCTCAATTGACTTCTTTCTTGAATGATGATGTTGCTCCAAGCCTTGTTCTCCAATATTGCCCCAAGCTTTCTCCTCCAAGACCTCTTGATCCAAATTCTACTTAATGAAATGAATACAATGAATATTTCCGAGTATCTAATGAATTTCTCTCTCAATTTCAACCATTGGCTTTTATAGGCAACCAATACATTGATAGTGCTCTCTTTTATTAAACAATCACCCACATTTTCCTTGTTGGTTGGTGAATTCTTGTATTCAAGTGATGAGGAGGGGACATGGAGACATGTTTCAAAGCAAAATATGGTGTCAAACGTGTACAAAAATGGCCAAAATGGGTTGGTTGGTGAGTTTTCCCCAAATTCCGCAAAGAAAAGTTGCAAAAGAGGTCCGGACACGCCGTGAAACAAAAAAGACGGCCAGCCGTGCCGCACAAAAAAAAATGAAAATGGGCCTGACATGGCCGTGTTGTATGACACGACCGTGTTGTACGACACGGCCAGGCCGTGTTCGGGGCTGTTTTCTGGCAAAAATTCGAGTTTTTAGCTCCCGGCGGAACACGGCCGTGTTGCCCGACACCCCGCCCGTGTTGGACCAAAAGGCCCCGAAATGACGCGTTTGGCTTGGAATATCGAGCGTTTTGCATCCTTAAACTCCCGGCATGTTTTGACATGAATCCATGGTCCGAAATTCACCAAAATTAGCCCCGAATGGTCAATCTACATCAATAAAATCACCTCGGAGTAATATGAACTATGTACAATCAAAAATTTACAAAACTAACAATAAAATAACTCGAATTCTACTCAAACATACACATAAAACATGCATAAAAAGACCCTTATCATAGGGTGTCATTATGGGAAGGTGGTTGCACCATTTTGTCTTTACAGGATTTTTAGATGATGTACAATTAGTTATACAATGATGCACTGTTAGATATAAAATGGTGCACAGTTAAGTTATTAAATGGGAAGATGGTTACACCATTTTGTCTTTATAGTTCCTTAAGATGATGTACAATTAGTTATATAACGATGCATTGTTAGATATAAAATGGTGTACAGTCAGTTATTAAATGGTGTACAGTTTAACTATTAAAGTGGTGCACAATTTAAGTTATGGAAATGTGATATTAATCAATCCCTTGATTGTAAGGGCATGATTTATGGCATTTTGTTAGTTACTATTATGCCCTTTCCACCTATTAATTAATTGATAAATCAGTTATTTTTAATAGCAATCCGGACCATTGAATAAAATGTGTGGATGGATGGGATCAATCCACACTACCACACGGTAAGAGGCTGCCACACGAGATCCCATCCTTCTATATATATGTAATTATAATATTCTATCTACTTTATATTACCTCTTACTAGTAATATTTTTCAAATACACATGATAATTTTAGTTTGTATGACGTGAGTACTTATTTTTTAAAGAGGTTTTAATTTTTTACTTACTTATTTTAATTCTACTTATCACAAATATTTGTGATACTTTTATAGTTTTTAAGGATTTGATTTCAATAATATATAAATAAAAATAAACTTCTTACTAGGAATTGGTTTATTTGTTTTACACATTATGATGAAGAAGAAGTGGAAGATAATATTGTCCAAGAAAAGATAAACGTGATTAAGTATGATGCTTGAATAGTAGTGTACTTATGTTGTATTTATATGATTTTATTTATGAAGTTTAAAAGTTGGAGTGTTTGAACTTTAGATATTGTATATGTAAGGCAACTATAAACTATGTGTGGTTTTTATTATTATAAATTATTAGTTTCGTATATTTAGTTTGAATGCTAATATTATGCATGTTTTAATTGAAAATTTTAGATTTAAATATAAAATTTCAATTTTTTTGGCTAATAACAAGATAGTCTTAGATATATATTACTAGTCTCACATATATATATAATATATATATATATATATATATATAGGGATGGTATCTCATGTGGCAGCCTCTTATCATGTGGCAGTGTGGACAGATCTCATCCATCCATCCTAATCAATCAATGGTTCAGATTAGGCCTAAAAAACACCATTTTACATTTATTTTATATGTCAAAAGGGCATATCGGTAACTACAAAAATTGAATAAAAAAATACCATAATTATTTACCTAGAATCAAGGGATATATTAATTATCATCTTTCCATAACAGAAAACGCTGAAATTAGGGACAAAAAATAACGTAATCTCTCTCTCTTCTTCACTCTCCATTAACGAAAAACAGCAGGCCAAAACAAATCTGCAACAAATTCATAGAAAACATCCTATCCGCCATTTTTTAAAAAAAAAAAGGTGTTCGACATGGGCGATGAGTACACTAAATCACACCAAAGTGAAATGTTGGTAGACAATCCTGATGAAAGCTGGGTTTCAGGGGCATTTTTTCGTGGTATGTTTGATGTTGTTTCGAAAAAATCACAGATTATCCAAGCAAGTTTTCGTGTATAGATATGTATATTTTCGTGTTAATTTAACATGTAATATGGCGTGTCTGGATGTTTATTTGAGACTAAACATTGATATTTAGAGTGGTATACAAATATCAAAAATATTGTATATTAGAAGCATATTTTGGTGTATATATGTGCATACTTCGGTGTTTTATAATCAAAACAATTATGGTGTACAAATAATTCCATTACAGTATCATAAAATCTTATTTTGGTATACATGTGACCAATATTTGGTGATAATATAAACATTCAGTAGTGCATTGTTAGATGTTTAATTTAGAATATTATATGCTAATATTGAAACTATTGTATATTTTGAAAATTATTTTGTGTATACATTTCACTTATTTGGTGTACAAACTTTGCAGATATTAGTGATGAAAATATCCAACGCGTCGAAATATGAGAGCGCCTTATAATATCATCCGACTTTACCAAATATTGGATACCTGAAGTAGAACAAGATAAAATACCATGAGTGGGAGAACCTTTTTCCTGCATTTTCAATTTTGTGCTTTCGAAAAACTGATATTGACTTGTGTTAATTGTATGTCATTTATATTATATTTGAATGCCATTTAGATTCTAAATGTGCATCATTTTTTTAATTCCATATGACAGAATCAATAAAAAAACTAAAGCATAAATGCTTTGAGAGAATAATTGATATCTCGTGTCTGTTGATCGTTAATTATACACAACGTAATCAAGTAAATATGTGCCAATTTGTACTACCTTTTGTACTTTGGTATCTTATACCGTTCTCATTTTCAAAAATATATATGCCGCAAGATATCGCTAAATGTATACCAACTCAACCTTAATTGTACGTTTTAATATAACTGAGTTTTAAATTTTCAAAAGGATTCGTTGACTTCCAAAACTAAGAATAATTATAGTACTACAACACAAAATGCATATAAATTATGCATACACACGATTCGTTAACACCTTCAACGTAATAACAAAAACTACATTATAAACATGTGTTACCATAAAATTAATAAACATGTACCGCAATGCTGTTAATTGTGTACTGTTTATCCACTAACCATATGGCATAAAAAAAGCTCACCGATCAAAAAATAGAGAACATATTTGCTTAAGATCATTCTGAAACAAGTAACCAAAATGTTGACAGTTTTGCACTGGAAAAATATATTCTAGTCTAATATAATAATAAAAATATACTTAGACACTCCATCTAACAAAACGAACCCCCTATTCATAACCAACTACTTGCCACTAACAAATTTTCTTGCCAACCCAAGCACCCTGCCTTTCTCTTAGATCAAGTCATGCATCGTGCGTGGTAATATAACGTCCTCGATCGTCAACTCATATCTATGAGAGTTGAAATTTTCTACCAACCAATAGATTAACCTCCCGATAATTCTTCAATGTTTATACCCAACAAACTCCAAGCCCATTTCAATTACAACTCTAGTCCGAAAATTGTTGAGACGAACCAATGCGCCCGATAGAACATTGGGCATGGATCTTGTCATCGTTTGGGTATCGAAGCTTTCAAAGCGATTTTGTGGTTTTGCCTCGTGATTAACATCACTCGCACTCGCCGGTCCTGGAGATGCGCAGGTCTCTTCCTCGCTTCCTCGTGCCATTGAACCTGGAATTGAGAAACATCCGTGAAACATTACACTGTGTTCAGGAACTATACTAATTCTACAAAGTAGCAAAGAGAATACATCATCTAAACTAATTGTTCACTGAATGTACTCTAACTGTATACGAAACTAATACTATTTAAACATCATTTGTATGTGCATTATATACAAATTATCACACTTAAACAATGCATCAAAACACATATTCATGACGTTATAACAATACTAAATGTACACCAATACATATATACATTACTTTTTTTTTTTTTTGGTGCAGTAGTCATACAAAAACACCAAAATCTATTTATTTATATACAAAATGTAGAAAAACATATATCATTCCAGTGGTAATTTACACCAAAATAACATGAGGGGTTCACCAAATAAAAAAACAAAAAGAAAGATCTAATTTAGTGGAAGGGTTATACCAAAAGTACTAAAAGATATATCATACTTACGTGAATTTACACCAAATAAAAAAGGAATGATTTCCCCCAGAAAGGACGAAAACCCAATTTCAATAATATAAAAATTGCACAATCCATTACCTAAATATACATCGTTTTTACCTAATTTAATACAAAAATATCTCTCCCAAAATCTGCCACATTTCACACAAAAAATCTTTCCATAAGCCACAAAAAAAGAAAGATTATGTAAAATCGATGAACAAAACCCTATGAACTTCAAAATAAATAAACAAATTACGTGCTCTACTTACTGCAACCAACACCCAAAATCCAGAAAAACATTATCATGATTTCGAGTAAAAATGAACAAAAAATGAGGGATAAACCATTACTAGAAAAAAGTACACTAAAAAAATTGGAAAAATTGGGACAAGAATATGACCTTTACCAATACTACCGAGATCGTTTGGTACTTTGATGTCGGACTGAAACCTGTTAATCTTCGAAAACTGAGACAGACTTCTTGTTCTCGGCAGGCGACGGAAAAGTGGAGGAGCAAGAGAAGAGAAGTGGGTTGGAAAAGTGAAGAAGAAAGAGAGGAAAAGAAGGGTTTTGATTTTTTGTGAAAACTAAGATTGCAATTAAGGGGGAACTGGATTGAATGAAATCTCAAAAAATGGGGGATTATGGGGGGTTACCAAAAACGGCTGGATGATTTTGTGTATAAAATGCCCATCATGCCCTTAAATGGGCTGAATTGAATATAAAAAAAAATTCAAAAAAACAAGGGCCTTAGGATTAAACAAGATAGTGGCTTAGATTTGTCCACACTGCCATATGGTAAGGCCCTTGCCACATATGATCCTATACCTATATATATATATATATATATATTACTCTCATTTATTCATTTATTTATTTTTATTTTAGGAATTCCCATGACTCCTCCACTGCTCTTCAACCGCCATGTCAGAAAGAGTGGTCATTCATGGCTAGTTCAACGCTACCCATCTGGTAGTACCGCAACACCTAAAAAAAAATGTAGTATGTGGCATGTGGGCCATTTTTTTCTATTCTATTTTTTTTCTTACTTCTAGCTCCTTTTTCTATTTTTTTCCTTTTACAACATCAAGACTTAATAGCAAACTCTTTCTTTTTTTCATTTTTAAATCAAAGTAATATTTTCAATTTTAAATTACTGAATTTTATAAGGTAGTAATTTTCATCCACAATAAATAAAAAATTCCAGAAATTTAAATTGAAGAAAATTGATTTATTCTCTTTAGCAACACAAAAATAACCTTTAAACTTTTTTTTTATTTTAAAATTTAAAATTTTGACCTTTGTGAGTTGGGATGGAAATTTAATGAAAATTTTGCAATTTAAAATTTTGAAGTTTTATAAAATAAAGTTTTTTATTTAATTGTTTTGTGTTGCGGAAAAAAATATAAAGAAAAAACACAAACGTATAAAGTTCTGTAATTCAAAATTGAAAATATTACTTTTGATTTAAAATTAGAAAAAATAATAGAAAAGAGTTTGTTATTAAGTTAATGTTGCAAAAGCAAAAAAAGAGGCTAAAAGTGAGAAATAAAATAGAAAAAAAAATAATAACTCACTTGCCACATGTCAGATTTTTCAATTTAATTTTCTGAAATTTAAAGAGCCTTTGTTAAATTTTATGAATTCTTTGGAATTTAAATTTCAAAAATTTTCTAGAATAACTTTTTTTTTTGGTTTTGTGTTTGGATGAAATATAAAGGAAAATTAATGAATTATAAAATTTTGTAATTTAAAATTGAAAATATTAATTATGAGTTAAAACAGAAAAAAAATAGAGTGCCAAAAAAGAAAAAAAAATAAATTATTTTGTTCGATGGGGTAACAACGCTGATTAGTTCTTCACGCCAAGAGATATGGTGGTGGTGAGTTCTTTCAGGCTCTTCCGCATATGCGACTCTGGTGGTTTTTTAGTTAGACCTATTGGTTTCCTTGGATGGGCTTCCCCTAAATCAAGAGATGATGACGACAAGAAGGGGTAAAATTTCTCACCATTTTAGTTCTTGTTTACTTTGAAGTCTCCCAATCGATCGCAATAGATGATGCTTGTACATGTTGCACATGGAAGCGTAAATGCGGTGGGTCTAGTATATTTAGACAATGAGTATTTCCTATAAAGTGGACCACATACATATAAATAATTATATTATTTCCATATTAAAGACCCATCAAAATTCCATACTTTGAGTATGTGATAATAATGTGGATACCATTATACAATGCAATCAAGGTTGATAGATGTCATAAATGGGGTTGTATTATTTCGGAATCGCCGAGTTATGATCCCGACGTTAACTCTATAAGTTGTCTATTTTCTTCTTATTCCATTATTAGAATGAGAAATCCATTGAGGCAATTGGATTTGATTGTGGAAATTATAATCTATATTCTCTAATCCCATAAAGATTCATGTGCATCAATATGGATTCTAATGCACCAACATTATGAATTATGAATTAAGGTATACTTCCGATTTAGATTCAATGTTCAAATTGCTTTTCAATGATTCTTGTGAGACTCTATATTTATAACCACGACATGGTTCTCGAATACTTTTTCGATTCAATATTTTAGTATCCTTTGTAAATGTGCTTACACCGATAATATATTCTTATATTTATTTTGTATAACACATTATGTTATCCACTTTAGCATTACCTATTTTATTATCTAACGACATGATAATACTATTGATGGCTCGGAAGCTACTTTGAAAAACCATATCGTTTATAGTTTAGCTAAGCGAGTATCGAATGTCGATCCCAAGAAGACTATAAGTACTAATAATCACCATCTTTTTATTATCTAGTCTATAAATTGCCAAAAATTGTTTAAATAATAAAAATAAAGAAAAAGCAAAATAAAAGCGGAATAGAGAACTAAGAACACGAAAGATATCAGAAAACTCAGATTAGAAGACAATGGATAAAAATGTGCTCGACCCCATGGAATGTCTTTGTGATTTTATTAAAACAAATACAACCATAAATCCTTAAGTTCTAACCTTCCCTTAACAAGTTTTCAGGCTTCATGGACCATAAGAATTCCTAATTTGATTTAAACTCTTTCTTAAGATGAATGACTCCTAACCTTAAGTTGATTAATTGAAATCTCTTTCAAGTTAAAACCCCCAAGATTGAATTAAGGAATTATATGAATTCCCATATTAGATTTGACCCTAATCCAAAAGATTTATGTCGTCCTATCTCTAGGATTACATGAAACTCTTTCACTTATATGGCTATATCCCACCATCAATCTCTCAATTATCCGGTGTGAAATAAACTTCAAATCAATATTGCACATATACCAATTCGAATAAACCAAGCATATCATAATCGAATCGCATGAAAGTGTAAGAAAGCATATTAAAACATTCAAACCATAATGAAATATCCGTTCTACGATTCGTCACATTCAAACACTAATGATTTATCCCATGATGGAATCGAAAACTAAAACAACAAATAAACAAGAAGTTCATCTCGAAATCAACATGATTACTTGAAGTTAAGGTTCTCAAAACCAAAACGAGACTCCCCTAATGGATGTATGATGATGTTGTGGTGGCATTCGCTTTCTCCGAGTGATCTTCAACCCTCGAGTCTTAGCGTCTCTTACTTGTGCAAGTTTCGAAATGAAAAACCCAAGATCTAGATGTAGAAGATGAGAGAATTCAATCTAAAATTGATCCAAGATGATCTAAGATGTTCCAAGGTCTTCCAACATGATATAACATATTCTAAGATGATGAATTATGAGCCATGGGCCATGTTTATATGTCCTACAATTACTTTGTTGTTTGATTGATCCAAAAGACCCTTCCGAAATTAAGAGTAAAACCACGTCAAAATCCACATCAGGCAGGTTACGCATCATGCCCATGCTTTCCAACATAGACTGGCCGTGTTCGCTATGAAAGGACCGAACACGACAATGGTATGTTGCACAATACAGCCATGTTAAAAACAGAGCCAAAATAGAAAAAATATGACAATGTCGAACAGAACACGGCCACGCCGTGGTTTTTAGCACGACAGTGCTCTGGAGGCTGCAAAATGATGTATTAAACATGGCCAACCGTGTTTCTTAGCACACAGTACCGCATTGTAATACCCAGACTATATTTATTTTAAGATGCGATTTTTAGTTATTTAGGGGCTTAATTTCTTGACTTTTTATTTTAAAAACCTAATTTTCTTAAGCTCAAAAATCTTTATTTATGTAAATAGACTTAAAGGTATATTTTTGTAAATTAGGAAATATGCAAATTTGTTACAAATAAATGAATATTTAAATTTTGTACACTTTATAATTTGCTTCCACTGTTTCTATTGAATTTTGAATTGATAATGCTTATATGCCGATTTTCTCCTACAAAACAAATATGTGTATCTGTATTTATATGTGTATATATATATGATTTTCCAAAAGTATTTCTCTACCAAATGTTTTATTGGAATTATAAGTATATGCGGAAAATTTAAATCGTTTCATGTGATTGCTTCCGCTGTAGATATTGTTCTTTTGAAAATTAAATGGCTCGCTATAACGAGTTGTCTTTCTTATGTTTAAAAATAATATTCAACAAAATTGATGTATATGTATATTCTATAATTAAAAATTTTGACGCGCTTTAGGTGGTATCAGAGCCAGACCTACCTTCCTATAGACTTGCAAGCTATATACATGTAATTTTCATGTGTGTAACTCTAATAATAATGAGTAAATCAAAAAATTAATAGAAAAAAAAATATATCCACCACCGTTATGCCACGCCAACTCCAAAGCAAGGTATGAATTTAGATTTTTAAAAGTTCTATTGCTACATCTACTACTATTGCGATTGCTATTGCCACTGCTACTGCTACTGACAAGATTACATAATTTTTATTGCCGAAAAAAATGATCGACTTAAATTTCATGGCAACATAGCACATACGATAGAATGTGACTATTGGACTATTGCGAGATACTGATGAATTATATAGAGATAGAAAGAACATTACAAAATCTAGATGACCCTTGTGATAGAATATGTGAGGTTCATTACAATATTTTTTAAACAATAAACGACCCAGAATGTTAGGATTGACTATGAGTAGATTAATAATAACATGGATTTTATACACTTGTGGCTTTCGAGTTTAACATTCACGATTTATGCCATGATATTTTTACCAATAGTTAATATAATATTGAGATGGTTAGGATATTAGTATATCATTTGGAAAGACAATAGTTATTGTTTGGATGCCTAAAGTCATGAAACTGAAAATTCGAGGAAATAATTTTGAAGTTGGTTTTATCTTATTGGAATGAAATATTTCGATGTGATCTTAGGCATGGACTAACTTAGTAAGAGCAGGAAAGTATAGAGTTTTGATACATAATGATGATGAGTTTATTTTCTACGGAACAAAGGCTAGTATTATGATCTGAGTTGTGAATGAAGACAATAGAAAGTTTAAGAAAGGAAATTGTGAGAGGTATTCGGTTAGTGTAGTAAGTTGCCAATATTTAGAGTTGATAATGGTCAATGTGCAATTACAAGAATTATTGGTTAAAGGACTTATCTGACTTAGAGTGTCACTGTGAGGAGAGTCAGTCATGTTAGTCAATATGCATGAGACTGCATGGATGATTATTTGATTGTAAATCAAGTACCCGTTGCTAAGGATAAATGATTTACTTGATTACTTAAAAGAACTAGTGTCTTATTTAGGATCTATTTGAGGTCCCAATATCACCCACTAAAGTTCAACAAAAGTTTAAATTTTGGTTAGCCTATGTAATATTTGTTGGTCAGATTATTACTGTATGAGAAATATAAGTCGACCTGGTTAAAGTCAAAGTTGTTAATAATGGCACCTATTGCGAACGAAGTTTGGAGTTTCCTATGACTCTTTAGGTATTACATAAGGTTTATTGAAAATTTTCTTTTTCTTTTTCTAGATATGACAATACCAATGACCAGATTTGCGAGGAAATTTAAGAAGTTCCAGAGGACAAGGAAGTGTGGAATATTTCTAAGAATTTAAAGAACAGTTGACCAGGTTTCCCACAGAACATGAATAATTGGTGAGAGAGTTTGCTAAGATGATAATCGAGTGTAACACCTTCCAGTAGATTGAAATCAATTATTGCAATAATGGTTGAACGACTTGTACTTAGAAATAAGATTAACGAGGCACAAGCGACATATAAGTTATATGCAAGATGAGAGACCATGATCTAATCGAAGACCTCAACGGATTTATTATAGCTACTACCTATGAAGGAATTATGGGTATATGTAAGCATGAATAACTAATTAAGAATTGAGATATTAGGATAAGCACATTGTACATCGTACTCCTATTACTCATAAGGTACAAAGATTTGTCGAGACATGCAAATTTTTATTTTTTGTGGAGGAATATGATAAGAAATATCAAAACTTTGTGGATAGATGCATGTCACGTCAACAAGTTAAGGTCAGGTGTCAACGACCGTCTAGTTTCTTTTTTTCATTTTTTAGACACTTCATATTCTCGAATGAAAGTTGAGAGCATATAGATATTGACTTTGTTGTAAGTTTGTCGCGATCAACTAAGGAAAATCACGATATGAGTTATCTTTGACCGACTGACCAAATCTACACACTTCCTGCAGATGATATATGGTTTAGATTAATTTGCTCAATGGTACATAAGAGATATAATGAGAGTATCGAATAGAGATATAAGTTCACTTTGAATATTTGAAGAAATCTTGTAACAATATATGGGAATAAGATTAAATTTTAGTGAATTATAGCATCTATAGACGGATGGACAAACTGAAAGGACAATAAAATTCTAGGGACATGTTTTCGGGTTTCAGGGTAATTTGGAGGCATATTCACTTTTAGTGGAGTTTGCTTATAAAAACAATTGAGATGACCAAGACGAGGCAAATTGGGAATGAAAGGATGAGATCCTAGCAAGATATTTAGACGTATTAGATTTAGTAATTAAGTTGCCTAAATTTTGATGACGTAATTTTTCTAAGAGGGAGAGTTTGTAATTCCCAGATTACATTTATTTTAAGATGTGATTTTTAGTTATTTAGGGGCTTAATTTCATGACTTCTTATTTTAAAATCCACTTATCTTAAGCCCAAAAATCTTATTAACCCAAATTCAAGTTTAATCCTTTTTTTTTATTTTATGTAAACATCCCAATGAGGGATGGGGGATTAAGGTCATATCCTTGACCTAGTTTTATTAATGATGTTGAATGTACAAGAATGCAGTTTGAGAAATTACAATGTTAAGAAAAATCATATATGTCTATCTAATCTAAACGAAGGAAGTTATAACTGATCTACTCTAACCATTCCTTTATCACGAAAAGGAAGGGAAGTAGGAGAATATTCAACTATTGATTGAGAGGGACATCCTAAAGAAACTAGTAGATCCGCTACACGATTCCCATCCATATATATTTGGGAGATAGAATACACAGTATTTCTAAGACTATTTTGTATATTAACTATCTTATCTTTCACAGACCAATGACCTGAGGTGTGTTTTGTTATGATATTACCCAAGATACTAGAATCTGATTCAATCTGTAGCTGATTAATGTTCCAAGAAGAGAGTAGTTGTAATGCCATTTTCAGGGTTGCACATTCAACCATAAGGGAGCTTGTACAGTGTAATAAAGTGGCAGAAAAAGCCCACAAGGTGTTGCCTTGGTCATCTCTTAGGATTCCTCCTAACCCTGCAGTTGAAGAGTGGTATGCCCCATCTGTATTGAGTTTGAGCCCTATATGATGAGGCTTCATCCATAAAACTGGAAAGTGATGAAGATGTTGCTGCACTTTAAACTTGTAACCAGAAGCAGATGCAATATGTGCAAAACATTTCCATAAGTGTTTACAAAACATGTTAGCCTTATTCAAGATAAACATATATTGTTCCACTTGTTTGATGATTCTTTGGTGACTGAATGTAGCTAAATCATGTTTACTATGATATATTTTCTTCAAAATAAACCATAATATAATGCAAGGTAAGATGGTAGTGATATGTGTTGTGTGTGCAAAAGGAGTCAAATTAAACCAATGAAAGATATAACTCCGTAGGTGCTTAGTGTGTGCAGGCTGGCATCCCATCCATCTAGAAAAATGGTTCCAAACTTTCATGACCTGATCATTGTGCGAAAAAAGATGGTTAAAAGATTCAATCTATGGAGAGCAAGATTGAGGATGAGTAAGAGGATCTGAATCGGGCAAAGATTGACGGTTTGAGGCAAGATATATACCTCTTGCTTGAATCTTGCAATCAACAGAAGCCTTTGCTTTGAACTAATCTCCACATGAAGATAGATATGGAACAAATCAAAAATTTGTTCCAAAGAGAATGTAAGGGGAAAAATGGTGAGGATGTTTGATGAACAAGTTTTAAGCGAGATGAGAGAGAATCACCATCAGTGCATACTTCCAAATCATTTTGTCAATAAAGACAAGAAGAAATAGGAACTTGCTTGATTTTGATCCATTCAAAGCCAATCACTTTGTTAAGTACATCAATATCCCAATGACCATCTTTCCAAAAGAAATTAACAGAACATTATGAAGATCCGGAATGAGAATCAATAAAAGAAATTAAAGGATGTTGCTCAAACCAAATATCATGTCAAAATCTTATAGAACCTTTACCAAAGGACCAAATAATACGGGGACCAATTAATTCTCGATTTGCATAATCTCTTCCGCTTATTATCTTGTCCCCAGGAGGTAAGCCACCTACATATTTAGCATGCATGAAGTTAGCCCACAAAGAGTTATTCAACCTAAACCTCCACCACAATTTCATGGAAAAAGCAGTAACAAGATCAGTGATGTTTCTGAGCCCAAGACCCCCAGTATCTGTACTAGAGAAAATAGTGTCCCAAGCAACCCAATGTATTTTTTCTGTTACTCTCAGTAGCACCCCAAAAGAATCTAGCCATGATTTGTTCAATTTTGTGAACAATGTACTTGGGAGGTTTAATAACCTGGATTAGGTGAAGAAACATGGAATTAAGAGTGCTTTTCAGAAGCATGAGTTTACCACCCAAAGAGAGAGCTTTCCATTCCCAACCCTTAATCCTGAGATGCATTTTATTGATTAAGCTGTGAAACAATAAGCCTTTTTTTTGGCCCTTTGTACAGAGGTGCCCCTAAGTAAGTAATGGGGAGGGATTGATTTTGGAAATGGGTAATGGAAGTAATCCTAGAGATTCTTTGTGCAGTTACAGAAGTACCAACCACATAAGAACTCTTGGATTTGTTTAGAGATTGGCCAGAAAAGAGGCAGTAATGATCCAAGAAATTAACCAGGAAATTGAGAGCATCATGAGAATCATTAGAAAAAATGATAATATCATCAGCATATGCTAAGTGTGAAATTTGAAATCCTCCCTGGGTATAATAATGCATGTAACTGTGATGTTGGAACAAGTGAATCAGACCTCTAGAAAGGAATTCAGCTGCTAAAATGAAAAGAGAGTGGGACAGGGGGTCACCCTGCTTAAGTCCCCTGTGTGATTTAAAGAAACCACAACTTGTCCTATTGACCAAAACAGAAAACCAACAGTTGGAAATAACATTGTGCTCTATATTAGAGAGAAAAGGCCATTGAATTCTATCATAATCTTTGGCCATGTCTAAATTGAAAGCCACATTTTTAGGCTCATCTTTATCATTGATGGAATGAATAAGCTCTCGAGCAAGGAGAATGTTATCACAAATAAGCTTATCTTTAACAAAGTCACTGGTTAGGAGAAATTAAGAAGGGAGGACCACGGACAACCTTGAATTCGTGGATTTTAGTGATTATTTTGTTGGTAACATTGCATAAGTTGATTGGTCCGTAATCAAACCAATGAGTGGGGATGCTTTTTGGGAATGAGGACCAAAGTGGTAGAAGTAAAGCTTTTATGCGAGGGGAAAACCAAGTAAAAAAATTCTCTAACAAAGATCAATAACATCTAGGTGAACAATATCCCAATGATTATGAAAGAAATGGGTAGAAAATCCATCCGAGCCTCATAAAGATCTTGTATGGACAAATCTCAAAAATAGCTTTTTTAACTTCAATATCAGTTGGAGGAGCACACAGTCCAGCCACATCAAAAGATTCAGGGATATGAGGGAGAGGGAAGGGGCAGTTGAAATCAGTGCAAGATCATTAGAAATGTATTTAGTGAAAAACTGAACACAAGATTTCTGAATATCTTCATCAGAGGTGGGGGGTGCCATTATCAGAAATAGAGTGAATTCTGGTTTTTACTCTTTTTTGCTTGACCAAATTATGAAAATATTTGGTATTTCTTTCACCATCAAGAATCCACTTGCAAGAGGATTTTTGGTGCCAGAAATCCCCTCAATTTTGGAGGCAAGCACAAGTTCAACAATAGCTTGATCCAAATTAGAATGAAGCTGAGGAAAGGAAAGGGAATCAAAAGCTTTTTCAGCAAGAACAACTTTTTGATGGGCTTTTCTTAAGTTGTCAAAGATGTTTCCAAAAATATTTTATTCCACCATCTCAATCTCTGCTTAACTCTAATAAGTTTGTGAGTCAGACTAGTATGGCCAGTGAAGCCAGTGGGGGCAGTCCAAACCTAAGCAATATTATCCAAGAACATGTGGTGTCTAGCCCACATATACATGTATCTAAAAGGAGCAGGAGGCGTGTTACTATAAAGAGAGGCTTGGAAAAGTAAATGAGCATGATCAGATTTAATCCTAGGGAGGTCATGTACATAAGATTGAGGGAATAGATCAGGCCACTTAGTGTTTCACAAAAATTATATCCAATCTTTCAAATAAATCACATCTACTCCAAGTATGCATGGTATCTCCTTCATAACCCAAATCAATGAGACCACTATCACTAACTATTTTCCCAAAGTCTTCAATGTCTAAGTTCCTATTGGTATCACTCCCTGTCCTCTCTTCATTAGTAAGAAAACAATTAAAGTCTCCTCCAATTATCCAAGGGGTGTGTTCATTAGCCCCAACAGCTAACCAGAGATCATTCCGTAAATCCCTTCTCTCCACTCTAATGCTCTTTGTAAAGACAAAAGAAGCATGAAAAGCTAAAGGGAACAAAGCATAAGTAAAAGAAAGCTCTAACACTTGTTCACAATCATTAACAGAAGATGCAGTAAAATTATAATCCCAGAATACCCAGATTTATTGGAACAGTTAGCAAAACCATTTTGGAAACAAATTTTCTACAAAATTCAGGGAAGTTAGGCATAATCATGGGTTCCAACACAACTAGAATTTGAATCTTATGTTACTTGCAAAGGAATTAATATGATTAATGGTTGGATTATTATGGATTCCTCTAACATTCCACATAAGTATATGGGCACTCATATTTTCTTTTTGTCTTTGTTCCTAATAGGCCTTAAAAGCTTGTCAGGTCCTTTCTTCATATGATTTGGGGAAACAGATGAAGCCCTTTAATGGAGAGCAACCGGTTTTAGAGCACGGTGAATCCTCATAGATGAGGGAATCATTAGGGAAATGTGATGTAACATTTTCTGTTCTAGTCCTGGGGAGCAAGGATAGAGCATATATTAGATGTTGACTTTGTTTGCAACACAGAGGGACTAGTGATAAACTCTTATGTGTGTAAGTGAACATATTGTTAAAGAAGTTGAAAATAATTGTGATGCTCTGGGATATGGGGGAAGGAGGATCACCACATACATTGGTGATGTCTTGTAAAGGTTCCTTTCCTGGTCTATGAGACCATTCCTTGGAGGATGATGAAGGAGACTGGGTAGGGAACCTAAATTCATTTCTACTGCAAGATTTAGGGAAGGCCATGCTATAAGAGTTATATGGCTGGGTAGTAGGTGCAGTGGGGGGGGGGGAGGTTGAGGAGTAGTCATAACAAGATCATCTTTAGGGGTAGCTTGGGGTTCGACAGGCCTGAGGGCATTCCCCACCACAATATATCATTGTGCGATCTCATGCCTAGTGTGAGAACACCCTATACAAAATTTAGGAACTGATTCATACATAATTTTTTGTTCCCTTAATTCAGAGCCAATTTTTAAAAGAACTACTTCTTTTCTTTCAGAGGATAACTCAAGACCAATACAAATTCAAGCCACTGAGAGTTTAGAGAAATTCACAGTGGCCTTATCTATTTGTATAGGCCGACCAACAAGTTTGGCAATACTAAACAAGGCAGTTTTATCAAACAAGTGAATAGGCAACCTAGGAAGTTTAACCACATCGGAATTATTGATGATTCTTTTTCATAGAAAAATTGAGGAATCTATTTAAGCAAAACATTAGCATCACATTAATAAACCACACAGACGCTTTTAATCACAACCTAGTAAAATCGGACTCATGACTAAAATGAAATAACACATGCCTAAAATTTAACACATGAATGTTGATTTGGTTCTAAGCAATTTTATAATATCAATGAAATCCCTTATGTACTTAACATCGAGTACCTTTTGAAAACTTACCAACCAAAGCTAGTTCCCATATCTTTGCAAGTGCATTAGACTCAGATTCCGAAAATTAAAAGATTTCTCTCTCATCTTTAACAATTATCGATCCTAAAGGTTTAGTGCCATCAAAAATGACAGAATATGAGGAAAATCGTCCATTATTTGAAACTATCATTGTATATGAGATTGGAGGGGTAGGGTTTGGAACAATTGTGTGGGGTATGTTTTTGTGAAGATCCGATACATGTATTGGAGAATTTGGAGCAGATTTGGGATTTTGGTTGTTGTTAGATCATGGTGCTGAAGCAAATGGGGGAAATTCCATATCGTTCAACTCTGGAGGAAAATTCATCGCGGTTGATGTCGATTGTAGATCCATAGCAAAACCTAGATCACAATGAGATGGTAAGGAGAGACAAAATTATTAATTAAAACTCTATTCGTAAAAATCGAAAGAAAACAGAAAAAATGATAAAGAAATTGGCGAAGAAGCCTAAGATCAGATAGGAAAGATGGATCCATTTCGGGGATGTAGATGGTAGTTCATGTAGAGAGAACTTTTCCATCGTTATTATGTTGTATAAAGATAATAATTTTAGTTTAATCCTTTATTACTTTTAAACCATTATATATATATATATATATATTCTTTATTAGCCTAATTTAACCCATCATTATTATTTTAGACCATTACCAATTTTCCCTCGGATATAACTCCCAAAATTTCAGATAAAGATTTTTCGATCCCAATATCCGTAAACTCCATCTTCTTCTCTCATCACCTTATCAAGAGTTTCAAAATCTAAAGTTCAGCCTTATCATTAATCAATTTTTTTTTAAAATCTAACTTATCTCCTAATCAGATTAGAGTCCTATTACTCCAAAACATTTAGCCATAAGTTGGTTATATATAATCCCTAATATTTCACAAACTTATGTCTGAATTTTTTCCTAGTTAAAACATCTCTTTCTCATGTTCTCTACAAACTCCAAACCAATAGCCGACAAACACCAACAATTACCATACATCCCAACCCCATAATCCACGTTCACCGTCTAATTTCCAGTCCCAAATCGAGTTGACCTTCATTATCAAACGACCAATTTTAGTCTGTTGTGTACTACAAAGAGAGAGAGAGAGAGAGAGAGAGATAATAGAGAGAGAATAGAAAAAAACAAACACCACGAACCACCATCGATATCAAAGCCTGAACCACTCACAACCAAACAGAAACCAGTCCTCCATGAGTCCCGTCGGAAAAATCTTCGGCCGCAACTCCAAAACTGAATCCCGTCGGAAAACCCACTATCAAACTCTTCACCGATGGAACCCAAACCCAGTAACCCAGACCGCCAGAAAAACTTCCCTTGCGTTCATTAATCCCGCCATCAGTGGTATGCGAGATTAGGAGGTGAGTGGTGGAGATAAAAGAGGAATATGGGTTTACAGAGGGAAAAAAAGGAAAAGGGGGAAGCTGGGGTTAATTGACGGAAAGAAAGAAAAGAAAATAAGAAAAAAATAGAGGGAAAAAAGAAATAAGAAATAAAAAAGATAGAGTTGAGGGAGCTAGAGTCGGAGAAGAAAAGCAGAGAGAGGAAATGAAATTTCAATGGGGGTTGCATTGATTTAGGTATTAAATCATACCTAGCCAAAAATCACGATTTTTCCCTCCAAGTTTTTTTTTCAAGTCAACCCTTTGGCTCTAAATTTTACAAATCCCAAATTTTGACCCTCAATTTCCAATTAGCATTCAACCTTATTTATTATGCTATTAAACCCCTATTTAGAATTTTAGAATATTATTTTAAGTTTATGAATCTAAAATATTTCAAGGTTTTGATCAGTGATTTCTATTTATGATGATTAGGTGATTTAGCGAGCAAGGATTAGGAGTGCTAGCATCCAACCATTTGATTCTACTTATTTCAAGCAACATTTTGTGGTGGGGTTTAATTTTCTAAAGTCTCTATTGTCCTTGTTAACTTACTATTTTTTATAATGTGTGGTACAATTGCTTTAGACGCCTACTGTCGCCAGGGACTCAAGAGGTCCAGGGTTGATGTATCCATCGGGTGGAACCTTCGCAGTGCGAGTTATGTCTATGTCTATGGTTTTCAAAGATTTTATGTTATGTTCTATTGGATTGCTATTGCATGTTATTGTGATTTACTTTGTATTTAGCTTGGACAATTTTAACCCACTGAGTCGTGACGCTCACCCCAATTATAATCCAACGTTTTAGGTTAAGTAGTCGGTGATAGGTATTGGCGGTGGATAACGGGTGGACTATGAAACTATTGGAGTAATGTCTATGTTTTTAAATATTTTTTAATTGAATAAGAAATTATTATACAATTATGATTTCTAAGTATTTAACCACGTTCTTAAACTTATTGTGGATAATTGATTGGTAATGAGAATAAATTTCAACTTCTAGGAACTTTTCGATTTGAGATAATAAATATTGAATTTCTATGATTTTTCTAAGCTTTATTTATGTAAATAGAGTTAAAGGGATATTTTTGTAAATTAGTAAATATACGAATTTGTTAGAAATAAATGAATATTTAAATATTGTACACTTTATAATTTGCTTCCGCTGTTTCTGTTGAATTTTGAATGGATAATGCTTATAGGTCGATTATCTCCTACAAAACAAATGTGTGTATCTATATTTATATGTACGTACATGATTTTCCAAAAGTGCTTCTCTATCAAATGTTTTTTGGAAGTGTAAGTATATATGGAATTTTTATTTAAATCGTTTCATGTGATTGCATATGTTCTAGATATTGTTCTTTGGAAAATTAAAAGGCTCGCAATAATGAGTTATCTTTCTTATGTTTAAAAATATATTTGACTAAATGGATGTATATGTATATTTTATAGTTCAAAATTTTGGGGCGTTACATACATAACAGTTTCTGCCCGATTTTTTAGGGGTATTTTGGGAAAGCACTTCAATCAAACTTGTTGCCAACTCTTGTACACCTTTAACACCAAATTTTGATGCACAAAGTCTATTTTCCACCATCAATTTTGCATAGAACAATAACTCAACAACCCAACTAATAAGGTGGAGCATTAAATTACCAAAAGATGACATTATTAATGAACACTTTTAACAAAGTAATGTCAATAAAAGCCCTTGAATGGGTATGATAAAGAGGGAGACTTTAGAGTGAGATTGGAGACAAGAGAAACATATATTGTGGGGAGGGAGAGAGTTAGAAGGTATTGGAGAAAAAGACTTGGATCACCATGAAGAGGAGCTAAGGCACAAGGATTGAAGATCGCTTGGAGAGGAAGATGAATGCCACCACTTCATAATATTATATCCATCAGGGGAGTCTTGTGTTTGTTTTGAAAGTTTTGACTTCAAGTATTCATGTCGATTTCGAGACAAACTTCTTGTTTAATTGTTGTTTTCATTTTCAAATCCATCATGAGCTAAATCGCTAGTGTTTGAATGCAATGAACCCTATAACTTATTTGTGATTATTGGATTGAATGTTTTAATATGATTTCTTATTCTTTTGTATGATTCATTTATGTTATGCTTATTTATTCGAATTAATATATGTGCAATATTGATTTGAAGTTTATTTTTTACCGGGTAATCAACAAATTTATGGTTGGATAGAACCAACATAAGTGAAAGGAGTTGCATGCAATCCTAGATATAAGATGACACAAATCTTCCGGATTAGGGTAAAACATAATATGAGAATTCATAAATCGTTAATACAATCTTGGCGGTTTTAACTAGAAAGAGATTTCGGTTAATCATAGAAGTTATTCACCTTGACAAAGGATTTAACTTAATATAGGAATTCCAACGGTCCATGAAACATGAAAATATGTTGACATTCAAGCATATTTATATCCATCGGCTTCCAATCTGAGTGAATCTGATATCATTCGTGTACTTAGTTGGCTTTTCCACTTTTATTTGATTTTGTTTTATTTTTATTCTTTAAAACTACTGGTAAATTTGTAGGCTAGATAATAAAAATATGGTAAGTACTAGTAATTATAGTCCTTGTGGAAATTACGTTCGATATTTGCTTAGCTTTTCTATAAATGATAGGTGCACTTGCCTAGCCTGTTTTTAGTAGTAGCTTCCGAGCCATCAAATGTTTGACGTTGTTGTCGAGGACTAGGATATTAGAAACGCCTTATTTTTATTAATATAGCCATTGTTTTTATTTATTATTTTGCACTTTCTTCTCACTTTTCATCTTGTCTACGCAGATTGTTAAACTCGTCGCAGAAAAGTGGTGTATAAAATATACGTGCATTTTGGGGCTTAAAATGATATATATTTGATGCATTTGCATGGATATTTAGTGTGTTTTTACTTGGTTTTCTTATAAGGGCATGATACTGCGTATTTGTAAGTCCAAGCGGCTACGATAATCTAGAGGGGGTGAATAGATTATCTCCATCTTTTCGATTTCGCCCTCTTTTTCAAACCGAATGCTCAAAGACAATAATAAAGGTGCGGAATGTAAACAACACACGTCGATTTATAGAGGTTCAACCCACCTAGGGCCTAATCCTCTACCACCCCAGTATATCCGGGATGGATTTCAAAAAGAAAAAAAGATTTTATTAATTACCAAAATTAATATAACACCAACTTACAACACCTTGAAGAGCACCACACTCTTCTTCAACACCACCTTTGGAGATTACCACAATCTCCCTTTGAAGATTACCACAATCTTCCTTCAACGACACCTTGTGAAGATTACCACAATCTTCAACCTTGAAGAATACCAAATTCTTCAACACCTCAATAAGAAGATCACCACAATCTTCTTGCACCTATCACCTAGATCATCCAAGTGTGTTCTTACCACAAGAACACTCACAAGGATATCTTGTGTTTGAATGATAACCAAAAAATCAAGATTACAACTCAATAATGAATATTACAATTTGAGTGCAAAGTGTAATCAAGAATAGCCTAGACCTCAAGGATGTGAAAGTGATAAGCTAGGCAAAATTACAACAAGAATAATAACAATGAAGAACAAATATTTGCTTGAAGTGTATCTTGTTGTGTTGTATCTTAATTGTTGTTGTTGGTTGCTCCAAAACTTCCTCTATTTATAGGAGATGATTGATCAAGCATAGGCTCCTCTTGGGGATTGAAAATCTACAGAAAAATACAATTAAAATCAAGAATATAGCTGTTAGAAATCAATCCCACATTTTAAGGAAATATGTCTGCTGTCAAACGGTCATATTTTTTTCTCAAAGCAAAGCAGGCGGCCGTCGTAAATAGAAGTTTGAAACGAAGCACAGTAAATTTACATAGGGCGACCGACCCTGACTTCAACCGGTCCCCCTCATGGGATTGAGAAGAAAAAAAATGTTCTGTTTCAAAGTGCACGTTCAGGTACGGGTCGACCCCTGGGCGACCGGTCGACCTGTACGATTTTTCTTCCGTCTCATTTTCTATTTCAAAAATCATCTTCAGGTACGGGTTGCCCTATAGGGCGACCGGTCGACCAAGAGATAGAAATGTTGTCCAATTTTTGTCGAAAATAAAACTCAAGAAATACTCCGAGAATTTAGTAAAAACATTTTAAACCAATCGGGAGTATTTAGACAACATTTAGAAACCATGTTTTGAAGTAAAAACATATAAACGTAAAATCATTAGAAATGTTGTCCAATTTTATCTAAAGTAAAACTTGAAGAAATACTCCGGAAAATATTAAAACCATTTTAAATCATTTAGGAGTATTTGGACAACAATTAAAAACATTGTTTTGGTGTAAAAATAAAATCATCAAAATTAAGATAAAAACATGTATCAAACAGTATTCTTGTAACTTTTTACAGGAAACGGAGTTTAAAACGAAGAAATATCAGTTGGAATACCCGAATAGGACTGACAAGTGCGAAGAGAAGATTAAAAAGACGAAGAACATGGACAAAAAAACTTCACACGGTCGGACCGTGTGGTGTCATACGGCCGTGTGAAAATACCCGTGTGAAAGTGCCACAACCGTGTGAAAAAGGTACGAAAACAAGGGACGGAACCAATCCGCACGACCAGATCGTGTGGGCCCACACGGGCGTGTGGTATTGGGCAACGCAAGACATCACACGGCCTGGTTGTGTGGGACTCTGCAACCCGTTTTTCCGTAGTTCTTTTCCCATTCCAACTCTACAAGTGATCTCTCCCAGCATCTATAAAAGGGACCCAAGGCTTGCACAGAAAAGAATCACTTCATACACAACAAAACACATCAAATTACACAGGAATACAAGATTCGAAATCTTCTGAGAGAGGAGGGCTAGGTCACGAAGAACACCACAAGGCCTTTCGCATCTACGGGAGTACAAGAGCTTCGAAGGCATAGGAGGGGAATCCATCCTGACAAGAAGGCGTTTTCTTTCTATGTCTAGATCTCTTGTTTGTGCTTAAACAATATCGTAATGTTGATTTCGAATTTGTCTATGAATTTGTTATCAATGTTTGGCTAATCTTTCGGATCTTAGGGGTATAATCGAAACTATGGATTCATGTTAAATCTCTATTAATTGCTTTCTTAATTGATTCATGCGTTCTATTTTATGAATTCGAGTGCTTATTCTTAATTGCTTTTTATTTGGCTAATAATTTGCATGTCATATTTGTTAGTGTGAAATTTGGAAGAGGAGTTTTAACAAAGACAAAATTCAAATTCAGACATAAATGGGTGTATCGAGTCGGGAGACCTACAACTGTTTGTGGGGAGTCATTCAATTCATAGATCTTTCGGGAGTTAATAATAGTTGTTTCGAGTCCGAAGACCTACAATTGTTATTAATGTACTGTTTATGCGCCGCCTGGGAGAAGGAATAAACTATCTTAGGAATCGAACCCATAGAATTGCATGAATTGGTTTTGAAACTTTAATTGGATTTAATATTGAAACATGTTGAGATTATGTACCTAAGGTTGCTTCCGTAGTTGTTGAAAATACTTGTGGGGTTTGAAAATTTATTTATTTTTATGTTATTTTCGATTTTTATACAAACTTGATATTCGATCGTTTCAATAAAATTGGAATGTGATGTTATTATAGCCTAAGTATTTCACAAATCAATCATTGAGGTATACGACCTTGCTTGCCATTATTCTATAAACTACATTGTACACTTGCAGTTGTATGATCCAAATATTTCTGGCGAACAAGTTTGTGGAGCCGTTGCCGGGGATTGATGGATTCTACTTAGATATAGTAATAAGTAGTTCAATCTTAATTGAAGCATTTTTTTGTAAATATTTTTTTTCTTTTTTCGATTTTTTTATTTTAATTTTTTCTTCTTCATTTCTAATATCGTTTTTGTTGACTGGGAGACTGGAATCTTTGGAGATACAAGTAGCCCAAATCGCAACTTCAGTGGGAGACCAACATCAAAAGGGCAAATTCCCAAGTGATACTAAACTTAATCTGAGAAACCAGTACAACACCATTTGTCTGATGGATGGTATAGAATATGAGGGCTCAAGGATTTCAACCGACACGGTGCAACGAAAATAATATTAGAAATCTGAAGTCTGGCCGAAGACATAAAACTTAGCGCTTTGTCGGAGGCAACCCAAGAGGCATCGCGACAAACCCTGGGGATAAAAACACATAACTAACGACACGGGCGTGTGGACGCACACGACTCGACCGTGCGATCTGCTCCTCCAATTTCAAATTTGACGGATGAGCTCCCGGCTTCACCGGAACTATCCAGGTAAGTACTCTTTACGCATTTCTCGTTTTTTTGATAATTTTCCCATATGTTCGGGACGAAGCATATTTTTAGTTTGGGGGTTATCAAGAATGCATAATTTAGTACTTTCTTGCATTTTGCATTGCATTTAGGATTGCATGTAGAGTATATAAAAATTTGCATTGAAATGTTTTGATTTTTTTATTATATTCGATTTTTATGCTTTTTATTTTAGCATGTTTATCGCTTTAGCACGTTTAATTGCTTTTGTGTGTAATTTTAATCAAGGTTTTCAAATATGTCCAACTTCCGTATAATTTTACTATGAGCATTTTATGGAATGAGATAACACACTTCTGGGATTAATGTAATGAACTGTTGAGGAGATGTCTTTCATTTGTTTGACATTAGTTGAGAAAATTGGGTATTTGAGCATGTTGCGAAAAATAAGCATGTGAGCTTTTGTGCCTTAAACTGCTTTATATTATGCAGACTTATTTTTTCTTGAGTGTGTCATTCATGATTACTATAACTCTAGAACTTGCTCTGGTATCTTCGTAGAAGCCATGTGTATGTGCAATTTTTGAATATGATCTAAGGCTATCTTTGTTTTAGCCTACTTAGCCTAAAAAGCCTACATATGAACTCATGATTCCCTAGTCAGCCAATTTTGAGCCAAAACTTTTATTGTTAGCCACATTGATCTTTAAAATTGCAAAATAATTTTCTCCTTGAAATTTCTCGAGCTTATACAAAATGAACAAGTTTGGGGAGATGTGGTGAAAATTTATGAAAAATGAGAGGAAGCTGGCAAAAGAAAGAGGGATGAGCAATATCTGGGTAAATAAAGAATGAAAGAAGCTCGAAAAAAAAATCTCTGAAAAATCGGGAAAATCGAGCAAAAGGGAGAAGAATTCTGAAAATTGTGAAAAAAAAAAGAGAGCTTGAGGCTAAAGAAAAAGAGAAATAAAAATAGGCAAAACGGCCTAAAAAAATGAAAAAGGAGAAATAAGGGTGAAGTTGAGTTGAAAAACTAATATCTTGAAAGAATGATGTTTAGATGAAATTGGGTTGGTGAATTGCAAGTCGTGTGCTTTAAAGTCTATTTGCTCAAATCAAGTCACTTAATCCAAATTTTTCCTACCCTTACCAAAGAGCCTACATTACAACCAAATAAAAGTCCTTTTTGATTCTTAAATTGTGCACATAAAAGTAGTCGAGATGTTAGACGCTTTGCAAGCCTACGGTAGTTTTACTTTCACTGAATTGAATTTGAGCGAAAACATTATCCATACACTTCTAAGAGTCGAGTGATACACTATCTACTTGTGAGTCGTGATGTCGAGTACCCATGAGAGTACTGACTATGCCGAGTTTATGAATGATGACTTCTTGATTATGAATTACATGGTTTTCTTAAGTATGGAGTCAAATGAGATTTAATGTTCATCGTGTTCTTGTATGTTCTTTTTACCCCTTGATATTATTTTTCTTAATTTGATCGAGGATGAGCAATACTTTAAGTTTGGGGGATTTTGATGTGTGTAAAATATACGTGCATTTTGGGGCTTAGAAGGGCATGATACTGCGTATTCTTGTAACTTTTTACAAGAAACGGAGCTTAAAATGAAGAAATATCAATTGGAATGCTAGGATAGACTGACAAGTGCGAAGAGAAGATCAAAAAGACGAATAAAATGGATAAAAATACTTTACACGGCCGGACCGTGTAGTGTCACATGGCCGTGTGAAAATATCCGTGTGAAAGTGCCACAATCGTGTGAAAAAGGGACGAAAATAGGGGACAAATCCAAGTCGCACGGCCAGACCGTTTAGGCCCACACGGGCGTGTGGTATTGGGCAATGCAAGACATCACACGGCCGTGTGGGACTCTGCAATGCGTTTTTCCAGAGTTCTTTTCCCGTTCCAACTCTACAAGTAATCTCTCCCAGCATCTATAAAAGGGATCCAAGGTTTGCACGAAAAAGAATCACTTCATACACAACACAATACATCAAATTACGCAGGAACACAAGATTCAAAGTCTTCTGAGAGATGAGGGCTAGATTGCGAAAAACACCACAAGGCATTTCTAATTGTATGTCTAGGAGGGGAATCCATCCTAACAAGAAGGGGTTTTCTTTCTATGTCTAGATCTATTGTATGTTCTTAAACGATGTCAAAATGTTGATTTTGAATTTGTGTATGAATTTGTAGTCAATGTTTGGCTAATCTTTTAGATCTTGGGGGCATAATCGAAACTATGGATTCATGTTAAATCTTGATTAATTGTTTTCTTAATTGATTTATGCATTCTATTTTATTAATTCGAGTGCTTATTCTTAATTGCTTTTTATTTGGCTAATAATATGCATGTCATATTTGTTAGTGCGAAATTTGGAAGAGGAGTTCTAACAAAGACATAAATCGAATTCAAACATAAACGGGTGTATCCAGTCGGGAGACCTACAACTGTTTGTGGAGAGTCATTTAATTCATAGATCTTTTGGGAGTTAATAATAGTTGTATCGAGTCAGGAGACCTACAATTGTTATTAATCTATTGTTTATGCGCCACCCGGGAGAGGGAATAAACTATCTTAGGAATTGAACCCATAGAATTGCATGAATTGGTTTTGAAACTTTAATTGGATTTAATATTGAAGAAACATGTTGAGATTATGTTCCTAAGGTTGCTTCCGTAGTTGTTGAAAATACTTGTGGGGTTCGAAAATTTATTTATTTTTCTATTATTTTCGATTTTTATACAAACTTGATATTCGGTCGCTTCAATAAAATTGGAATGCGATGTTATTATAGCCTAAGTGTCTCACAAATCAATCCCTAAGGAATACGACCTTGCTTGCCATTATTCTATAAACTACACTGTACACTTACAGTTGTATGATCCAAATATTTTTGGCAAACAAAAATCCACAGGGAACTTTACCTGGTAATACTGAGACCAATCTGCGGGAAATAAGCGCTACTGGAAGGCAATGGAAATAAGCGCATAGGCCATTAGGGAGTCATGGGTCAATAATTGGATATTTTGGTGAGTGTTGGTACCTTTTTTGTCTTACTTTAGCAGATTTGAGCTTTCACGATATTCGAATTTTTGTTGCAAATTCTTATTAGGTATGCATATGTCGGTAAAAACCCTAAACTAAATAGACCAATGGTCGCACCGCATCAATTCCACTCTCACGGTAAGGTCATTTCTTTCCTTCTTTTTTCCTTTTGTTTTTTTCTTTTTAGTTTTCTGTTGTTTTTATGTGTTTTGTGTTGTAGGTCCCAATGGGTGTAGAGTAACGTCTAGAAGGGGGATTGAATAGATTTTACCAACTTTTTCTTTTTAAATCAGAGTTTTTAAGAAAACAACTTAGTCCTTAGGACATCTGTGTTGAAAGTCAGCAGGAGTGTTAACCACTCAACAGTTTTCTAAAAGAGTTGTTGATAGAGTAACTCAGCTGAAGAAAATCAACTATTTTTTAAATCAGTTTTCTTGTTTAATGAGCGGAAGACTTACACCCTTTTTTAGTTTATTTCATCAACACTTGTAGTTGTAGAGAGTTATAAGTTTGTTGGACAACAAATATAAAGCAATGTAATTGTAATACCCGGAATTTTATTTTGGGCTTTTATTTAGAATTATGAGTTTTAGATTTTTTTATTAGTTTATTTTTTTTTAATTATTTAGGGGCTAATTATTATTTTATAATTCAAGCCCAATCTTTCAAATCCAATGTCCAATTGTCCAGGCTCAAGTTTAAACAAGCCCATTTGATATGATCCCTTATCAATTTAGCCCGGTCCAATTCCAATAGAATTCTAGAATATCAAGATACACGCAATTTTAAACTTCCAAATATATCAAATCTTGATATATCCTACCGATTCATGAGAATCTGTGAGATTAAAAAAAAACACTGATTAACCCTAATTAAATCTATAAATACAAATCACAGCCCTAATTATTTTTCATACACGATCAAAATTCTGCCACTCTCAATTCCAGCAGAATCGTACTTCAGAAAAAAAAAAGAGAAGAGGTAAAATTTTTCATCTTTTAGTTCCATCTTCACGTATGTACTTGGCCTCCTTACCATTTACCAGAAATCACTTCCCAAACCAAAAACAATTCAACCCAACGACAACCATACGCCTTATCCCCAATGCCGCCAGAAAAAAAAATTCCAAAACCCAGAAACCCAATTCAGCCACCGCCGGAAAAATTTTCGGAACTAGCCCGAAACTGACTCGCACTTCTCCGATTCAGCCCGAAACCAATAGCCTAATCCCGAACCCCACCTGCCCGTCACCTCCGTCACCTCGCGTACCGCTGGTTTTCGCATAGAACCAGATTTTTTTAAAAAAAAAAAAAAAGAAAGAAGGAAAGGAAGTTGACGGTGCTGTTGACGGGAGATATTGGAGAAATAAGGGTGGGAAAGGAGATTTGGGTAATTGAGGGAGAAATTGATTAGAAGAAAAAAAAAAAAAGAAAAGAAAAAAAAAAGAGGAAGAAGATGATGTTGGTTTGCAGAGAAAGGATTAGGAGGAGAAGTAAGAAGAAAAGTGATAGAAGAAAGAGAAGGGAAAGTTGTTGAGTTGGTCTGTGTTGACCGAATGGAAAGGGGGGAAAAATAGGAAAAAAAGGAAGAAAAGGAAAAGGAAAAAGAAAAAAAAAAAGAAAGAAAAAAAAAGAGAAGAGAGAGAAAGGGGAGTGGGGTACGTATGGGTTAGGAGGAAAAAGGGGAAGGAGGATTTTGGATTGTGGTCCCATACACTATTGACAGAATTACCCTTCAGCCCCAAACCATCAAATTAGCCTCTAATTCCCAATTTTTATTTTGATTCCAATTCAGCCCCTAAATTAGGATTTTTAGATTATTATTTTTAGATTAAGTTTAGAATATTCGAGGATTTTAACTAGTATTATTTTCTATTGATTAGGCGATTTATCGAGCGAGGATTAGGCGTGCTTGCATCCGACACTTCTAGGCTCTACTAAAGTTTCAAAGCTACGTCAAGGTGGGGTTTGTTTTTCTAAACTTTATTGTTCTTGTTAAATGCTTAGATTATTTTGCATGAATATGTAGTACGATTGCTTAGCACTATTGAGCCAGGGACTCAAGAGGTCCGGTCGATGTATCCCTAAGGTGGAACCCTGCAAAGGCAACTATTGTCTATGTCTACGGTTTTTCAAATGATCTATGCTATGTCCTATGGATTGTATTTGCATGCCTATGTGAGATATCCGTGTATTTAGCTTGGACAATTTATACTTCATCGAGTGTGTCGCTCACCCCACATATAACAAACTTTTCGTGAAGGAGATGGCGGCGGCTAAGAGCGGTGGATATGACAAGGCCTAAAGATTCATTTATGAATGTTTAGTTTATTTTATAAAAAAAATGTCGAACTATTTACTTCTTTTAAGTGGTTAGTTTTATTCGAGTTTATTTGAAATTGATATAATCAGACATTGATTAAAATTTTATTTATGAAATATTTTGCTTCCGCTACAATTGACTTAGTTAAATTTTATTTTTAAATTATCCATGTTCCTTTTCATCGTAAAAATTAGGATTATGCTTGTTTATTTTATTAAAGAAATTCTAGGGCGTCACAGGTGGTATCAGAGCGGGTCTACCTTTCTGTAGACTTGTAAAAAAAAAAGATTTGTAAATTTCGCGTGTGTACTCTGATAAATGAATTAGAATTATATTTTTTTTAATAAACGAAAAAAGTCTACGTATCCACCACCGCTATGCCACGCCAACTCCGAAGCCGAGGTACGAATTTTTTTTTAAAAGGATTTCGTTCTCTACTGCTTATGCCATCGCTTATTGTTATCGCTATTGCTCATCGCTCGCTATTGTCAAATGCTATCGATAAAGTATTTTAATACCGTTGTAATGAATTTTACATCTATTGCAAAGAGAAAAATGAAAGAAATATGCTAAGTCTTCTTGGATGCATAGCACGATAGAATGCCATAGAATTATTGAGATATTATGTTAATTGTGAACTTTATGGACAGTAGAAAGAACTTAGAGGATTTAATTATTTTCATGCTATATAGATGGCTCGTAGAAGGTATACAGCACGAAAGTCCGATATTGTTAGCGCTACTAGGAGAGCAAGGATAGAGAGATATGAACAATATCAAAGGGAACCTAACCATAACCTTGGGGCACATCTTAATGCAATGTTCACATTATGGGTAGAGGCTAGATATGCCGGTCACTCGGTATCTGACCGACAGGGCATACTTAGATTTATTAACACCTTATCGGAGTTACCCCTGCGAAGAGCTAGAGAGATATACAATCAAATGGTAGATGATGTCTAGGGAGTTCAGTCGCGGGTTAGCTATGAGAATTTCGTTTCGGTTTTCCGATAGTGGTGGTTAGACCATGTACAACTCACAATGGATATTTCCGACTTCTGGCCCGAAGAGCAAGACATACACGATGATGCTCCTCCACCTGATTCCAGTGATGATGAAGATCCAAAGGAAGACCCGGAGGAAGATCCGGAGGAGGATCCGGAAGAAGATGTTGAATAGCTAGTTTTTGTTTTATTTATTTTAGTAGTTGATGTTTGGGATTTTATATTCTCCTTTCATTAGCATTTTAGTTTATGTTTTGATTTTCAAACTAGCAATTGTTTCTTCATTCATTGTATTCGTTGTAAAAAAAAAATTGAGATTAATGAATGATCATTTTTTTAAAAAAAAAAAAAATTGCCTTGAGTACTTGTTATCGTTTATGGTTTAACTTTTATATATATTGATCTTAAAAGTATCCCAATTGGAAATTGACTTAATTTTATATTCATGGTTATAGGATGAATCCTAGAGCCCCTAGAACCGGGACGGCCACAAATTCAACACTAGAAAATTTGGGAGACGTGGCGCGCCTAGCCACGATCGTTGAGGTCTAACTCAAGGGGGTGCTTTGAACCAACAGAACCAGTGGCTCCCACAAATAACACTTCACATGTGGTGGAACAGTTTCGCCGCTATAGGCCTCCGACTCTCTCTCACGGGACGGGGAAGAGTCGCACTTTGTGGAAGAATGGATAGCGAGAGGTGGAGGGTATATTTGAATTGATCGAGTGCACCGACGCACAAAGGGTGTCATGTGCAATTTATCACTCAAACAAGATGCTAGGCATTGGTGGGATTTCACCGTCAAACCATCACCGACCAACAACGAGCTGATATGTAATGGATCTGGTTTCAAGGAATTAGTCATGCAACAAGCTTTTTCCATGATCTGAGAGATAAAAAGGAAAGAGAATTCCTAAACCTACAACAAGGACAATGACGGTGCTCGAGTATGAGCGAAAGTTCAACCGATTAGCGAGGTATGCTATTCACTTGACGGATACAGATGGTAAGAAGGCTAAGAGATTTGTGTCCGGTTTACGCCCGAGTTGGGTGGGGTAGTGAGCATCCGGGAAATGCATCATATTCTCATTGTTGTGGAAGGAGCTCGAACGTTGCCTCCAATATGAGATTGGAAGGAGGTAGTAAAAGGTTTTGAGGCTCCCAAAAGGAAATGGGAGGGTCCTAACACTGGGAAGTTTGTTAATAACAACAAACAACAAAAAGTCGGTGGTGCTCCTAATCAAAGCAAGGTCGTGACGAAGCCACAATGTCGAAGTGCGAAAATATCATTATGGTGAGTGCCATCGGGAAAAGATGTTTGTTACCGATGCCATCGCCCAATGCATCGGGTTGGGATCGTAAGAAATATTCCAATCGGCGTAGAGAGGAACAGAGGCCCACAGGAGGGAAACCGGAGAATGTACGCCATGACCGAAAGCGGGATGCACAAGAGAGCCGAGACAATGACGGTATGTTACGAGTTTTTAATGTACCGCTCTTGTACTTTTTGATACGGTGCTACACATTCTTTTTATATCGCAAAATTCATTGAGAGATTAAATAATGTGATATGTGAGTCTGTGGAAACCTTTGGGGTCGATATACCATCGGGTAAAACTATAGTGGCTGATCATAGAGTAAATGGGGTACAATCGAACATAGAGGGGAGAACTCAGAAGCGAATCCATACGTTATAAAGATGAAGGACTTTGATGTAATCCTAGGAATGGATTGGTTAAGTCGAACCGCGCGCAAACATCCTATGTCACGAGAGGGAAATAGATTTCCATATGCCAGAAAGGAGAAGTTCACTTTCCATGGGACTAGGTCGGGTGTTTCGCCACGAGTTATATCAAAGAATGAAAGCCGTGAAGATCTAAGGAGAGGAGAATGCCAAGCATTCTTGGTGAATGTAATGGCTACCCCGATCAAGAGAGAACAATTGCGATATCCCGATTGCTCGAGAGTACCCCGATGTTTTTCCGCAGGATTTACGGAATGCCACCAGATCGACAAGTGGAGTTCACGATTGATCCGCACGGAGCAAAGACCAACGTCAAAGGCACCTTACGTAGAATGGCACCTAAGGAGTTGCAAGAACTAAAGGTGAAATTACAAGAGTTGCTGGATAAGGGTTATGTGAGACCGAGCGTGTCCCCTTGGGGAGCTCCTGTGTTGTTTGTTAAGAAGAAGGACGGTACGATGAGGATGTGTATCGACTATCGAGAGTTGAACAACCTCACCATCAAGAATAAATACCCTTTACCCCGCATTGAGGATCTATTTGATCAATTAAGAGGAGCTGGAGTTTTCTCGAAGATTGATCGAAGATTGGGGTATCACCAGCTGAAGATCAAAGAAGCAGATATACCCAAAACAGCGTTTAGAACCCGTTATGGACATTACGAGTTTACTGTGATGCCATTTGGGTTAAGCAACGCACCAGCTGTCTTTATGGACTTGATGAATAGAGTGTTTCATCCTTATTTAGATCAATTCGTCATTGTGTTCATCGATGATATCTTGATCTATTCAAAGGATAAGCAACAGCACGAAGAGCATTTGAGGATCGTGCTGGAGACACTTCGCAAGGAGAAGCTTTATGCGAAGTTCAAGAAATGTGAGTTTTGGCTGGAGCGAGTGGTGTTCTTGGGTCATGTAGTCACCGCCTGAGGTGTCGAAGTGGATCCAGCCAAAGTGGAGGCTATAAATGAATGGAAAGCGCCATCGACCGTGAGTGAGGTATGCAGTTTCTTAGGACTTGCTGGATATTACAGACGGTTCATTGAGGGTTTTGCCAAGATTGCTGGACCAATGACTCGACTAACGAGAAAGAGAGAGAAATTCCAGTGGACTGAGAAATGCGAAACCAGTTTCCAAGAGTTGAAACAGAGATTAGTTACCGCACCAGTTTTGACGATACCTAATGGATCGGAAGGGTTCGTTATTTATAGTGATGCGTCAAAACAAGGTCTCGGATGTGTACTCATGCAACAGGGGAAAGTGATAGCTTATGCCTCGAGACAATTGAAGCCACATGAGCTTAACTATCCCACACATGACTTGGAGTTAGCAGCCATAGTACACGCTCTGAAGATATGGCGTCATTACCTGTATGGAGGAAAATGTGATATCTATACGGATCACAAGAGTCTCAAGTACTTCTTCACGCAGAAAGAATTAAACATGAGACAACGAAGATGGTTGGAGTTAGTCAAAGATTATGACTGTACTATCCACTATCACCCAGGCAAAGCCAATGTAGTGGCTGATGCCTTGAGTCGGAAGAACAGTGGTGAACTGACGAGCATGATCACGGAGCAAGAGCAGTTGATCAAGGATTTCGTCAACATGAGAATCGATGTGGTAGTACCCCCAACCAACACCAAAGCTATCATATCTGCTATGGTGACAAAGCCGACTTTGAGAGATCGGATCAAGGATGCACAAACGAAAGATAAGTTTTCGTGCAAAATGAGGGAGCGAGCTTTAGCTGGAAACATTAGAGGTTTCGTTGAAGCACCGGACGGCACACTTACTTATGAAGGGAGAGTCTGTGTACCAAAAGACGAGAACCTAAGAAGGGAGATCTTAGAAGAGTCTCATTGTACACCTTACACGGTGCATCCGGGAGGTACAAAGATGTATCGTGACTTGAGAAACACTTTCTGGTGGAGAAACATGAAGGGCTCTATTGCATCGTTCGTGGAGAGGTGTTTGACTTGTCAACAAATCAAAGCCGAACACCAACGACCATCGGGGTTGCTACAACCACTTGAGGTCCCGGAGTGGAAGTGGGAACATGTTACAATAGATTTTGTGACTGGTTTACCGAGGTCAAACAGAGGAAACGAAGCTATATGGGTCATCGTGGATAGATTGACGAAGACTGCACACTTTTTGCCGGTTAAGATGACTTTCAGCATAGAATAGTTGGCTCAATTATACATTGAGGAGATCGTGAGGCTACACGGGGTACCGGTTTCGATTGTGTCTGACAGAGACGCACGGTTTACTTCAAATTTTTGGAAGGGATTGCAAAGAGCAATGGGGACGAGATTACAATTCAGTACGGCGTTTCATCCCCAAACAGATGGACAATCTGAGAGGACGATACAGACACTAGAGGACATGCTCAGAGCTTGCATGTTGGATTTCGGTGGAGGTTGGGAACGACACTTGCCACTAATTGAATTTGCTTATAATAACAGTTATCAGTCAACTATTGGGATGGCACCATACGAGGCATTATACGGGAGGAAGTGTAGGTCGCCAATTCACTGGGACGAAGTTGGAGAGAAGAAAGTTTTGGGTCCGGATATTGTCAAAAGAACAGTTGAAGCCGTAGAGAAGATAAGAGAAACAATCAAGGTGGCACAGGATCGACAGAAGTCTTATGCCGATCCAAAGAGGAAAGAGTTACAATTTGTTGAAGGCGAGAAAGTTTTTCTGAGAGTATCGCCGACGAAGGGAATTTTCAGATTTGGTAAGAGAGGGAAGCTCAATCCGAGATATGTTGGACCGTACGAGGTATTGGAGCGAGTGGGAAGAGTAGCGTATAGGTTGGCCTTGCCGCCAAAGAATGTCGGGAATTCACAATGTTTTCACGTATCTATGTTACGGAGGTACATGCCGATCCAAGTCATGTTGTTAACTATGAGACCATAGAATTGGATAGGCAATTGTCATACGAGGAGAAACCAGTAGCAGTACTAGATCGAAAGGTGCACAAGTTAAGAAATCGAGACATTGAGTTAATCAAAGTACAATGGAGTGGACATAGCCAAGAAGAGGCTACTTGGGAACGTAAGGGCGATATTTTAGCATCAAATCCGAGGTTCAATCTTTGTTAGTACGTTTAATTTCGAGGACGAAATTATTTTTAAGGGGATAGTATGTAATACCGGAATTTTATTTTGGGCTTTTATTTAGAATTATGAGTTTTAGATTTTTTTTATTAGTTTATTTATTTATTTATTTAGGGGCTAATTATTATTTTATAATTCAAGCCCAATCTTTCAAATCCAATGTCCAATTGTCCAGGCTCAAGTTTAAACAAGTCCATTTGATATGATCCCTTATCAATTTAGCCCGGTCCAATTCCAATAGAATTCTAGAATATCAAGATACACACAATTTTAAACTTCCAAATATATCAAATCTTGATATATCCTACCGATTCATGAGAATCTGTGAGATTAAAAAAAAAACACTGATTAACCCTAATTAAATCTATAAATACAAATCACAGCCCTAATTATTTTTCATACACGATCAAAATTTTGCCACTCTCAATTCCAGCAGAATCGTACTTCAGAAAAAAAAAAAAAAGAGAAGAGGTAAAAATTTTCATCTTTCGTTCCATCTTCACGTATGTACTCGGCCTCCTTACCATTTACGTAAATCACTTCCCAAACCCAAAACAATTCAACCCAACGACAACCGTACGCCTTATCCCCAATGCCGAAAAAAAAATTCCAAAACCGAAACCCGATTCAGCCACGCTGAAAAATTTTCGGAACTAGCCCGAATCGACTCGCACTTCTCCGATTTAGCCCGAAACCAATAGCCTAATCTCAACCCCACCTGCCCGTCACCTCCGTCGCCTCGCGTACCGCTGGTTTTCGCATAGAACCAGATTTTTTAAAAAAAAAAAAAAAAAGAAGGAAAGGAAGTTGCCGGTCTTTGTTGACGGGAGATATTGGAGAAATAAGGGTGGGAAAGGAGATTTGGGTAATTGAGGGAGAAATTGATTAGAAGAAAAAAAAAGAAAAGAAAAAAAAAGAGGAAGAAGATGATGTTGGTTTGCAGAGAAAGGATTAGGAGGAGAAGTAAGAAGAAAAGTGATAGAAGAAAGTAAAGGGAAAGTTGTTGAGTTGGTCTGTGTTGACCGAATGGAAAGGGGAAAAGTAGGAAAAAGGGAAGAAAAGGAAAAGGAAAAAAAGAAAAAGAAAGAAAAAAAAGAGAAGAGAGAGAAAGGGGAGTGGGGTACGTATGGGTTAGGAGGAAAAAGGGGAAGGAGGATTTTGGATTGTGGTCCCATACACTATTGACAGAATTACCCTTTAGCCCCAAACCATCAAATTAGCCTCTAATTCCCAATTTTTATTTTGATTCCAATTCAGCCCCTAAATTAGGATTTTTAGATTATTATTTTTAGATTAAGTTTAGAATATTCGAGGATTTTAACTAGTATTATTTTCTATTAATTAGGCGATTTATCGAGCGAGGATTAGGCGTGCTTGCATCCGACACTTCTAGGCTCTACTAAAGTTTCAAAGCTACGTTCAAGGTGGGGTTTGTTTTTCTAAACTTTATTGTCCTTGTTAAATGCTTAGATTATTTTGCATGAATATGTAGTACAGTTGCTTAGGCACTATTGAGCCAGGGACTCAAGAGGTCCGGGGTCGATGTATCCCTCAGGTGGAACCCCTGCAGTGCAACTATTGTCTATGTCTACGGTTTTTCAAATGATCTATGCTATGTCCTACTGGATTGTATTTGCATGTCTATGTGAGATATCTGTGTATTTAGCTTGGACAATTTATACTTCATCGAATGTGTCGCTCACCCCACATATAACAAACTTTTCAGGTGAAGGAGATGGCGCTGGCTAAGAGCGGTGGATATGACAAGGCCTAAAGATTCATTTATGAATGTTTAGTTTATTTTATAAAAAAAAAATGTCGAACTATTTACTTCTTTTAAGTGGTTAGTTTTATTCCAGTTTATTTGAAATTGATATAATCAGACATTGATTAGAATTTTATTTATGAAATATTTTGCTTCCGCTACAATTGACTTAGTTAAATTTTATTTTTAAATTATCCATGTTTCTTTTCATCGTAAAAATTAGGATTATGCTTGTTTATTTTTTTAAAGAAATTCTAGGGTGTCACAGTAATAAAAGGCAGAAATATAAAGACAATAAAGTAAAGAACACAGAATTTATAGTGGTTCGAGGATGGGGTAATTCCTCTACTCCAATGTTCTCCTATTCCAAGAGGAATTCACTATTGTAATAGGTGACTTTAGTTATAAAAGCACAGTCCAAACATCTTTGATCACACAACTAGCTATTTCTTGAACTCAACTCTTCGCCAAACACCTACTTAGATACTTCAGCTCTTTGAATCTTTAGGATTTGATCACACCGTCCTCCTTGGATCCAAAGTTGGTTCAACTTGAACCTTACTAAAATTCCTTCAATTATTGGCAGTGTAGACCCCTTTTTTGTTTTTCAAAAGTTTCCTCTTCTACTATTGAAGAACAACTTCAATCTTTCACTGAATGTGTAGGATGAAGTATCTTTGAATAAGCTTAAGAATTTGAAGTTAAGCTTGAGAGAGAATATGTTTGAATTTCTTGCTCGAATAGCTTGTAGATATTTTTCTCTGTCTTGTTCTTCCTCTCTGAAAAATTCCCCTGCTTTTATAATATGAGTTTGAATTTTGTCCGCTGAAGAGATAGACAAAAATTCATACTCTACTCTGTGATCGTTGGCTTGTCTTGTTTTGCAACTTTAGATATTGACCCAACCTTGTCCTCAGTTTTCTGTAGGCTTTCTGAAAAGGTGTCAGCACCTACATGCTTCCCAGTTGCTCATTCCTTTTGCATCCTTTTGAGCAGTTTAAGGTTTCAGACATGTCATTGTTACTAAAATAAGTAACTTCCTTGGACTTGGTGCAGGGGACTTCTTCAGATAACTTATTACCTCTTTTGACTTAAGCTTGAGTTTTCTAACATATTCTTCTGATGGACCCTACTGTCAGTCTTCTGAAAGACTTGGCTGTCGCAATTGGCTGAGAGTCTTCTGATGTTAGCTCAACTGTAAGTTAGCTGGTTCTTCTCACCACTTAGTTGCAAGTTTTCTGATGATTTCTTTAGCACGTCTTCTGTAATTCTACTTGGATGCTTTTTAATTCAACTTTCATCCTATCTATTACAAAGTAGATTACACAAAAAATGGGATGCCAACTTCCTAATACAAAGTTTTCTAAGCATCATCAAAATCTATACAATAAATTCCTAATAATTTCCCTCTTTTTGATGATGCCAAAACTTTTTACAACATATGTGCCTTGGATTTAAATAATTGAAAAAGAATATTACAATTTTATTCATATGAACTCAGGCACTTACATTATATTGTGTAATTGCAAAGAAGAGTAAAGGCTAAGCATACTACTATCGAATTATAAAGTTACAACAATTTTAGTGTCTTTCCCCTATCTTATTTGATATCTGCCTCTTGCTCTTCTTTCAGCATCATCTCTTTCGATTTGTCTCTTTCACTCGGCTTTTCTTCGTTCATCTTCTCTTCTCTAAGCTTTATGGAGACCAAGCTAATAGGAATCATCTCTTTTTAAGGGATTTATAGACATCACACCTCTTCCTCATCTTGGTGGAGAGCCTCTTCTAGATTGACTTTGAGTTCTTCCTCACCCTCTAGAAGATTGATCACCTCTACCTCTTCCTCTAGATTCAACTTGGTTGCCACCCCTGGGAACTTGACTGCTTGAACTCTGTTGATGACTTGAAGATGAACTTTGTTGACCCTTAGTTTTCTGACCTTGAGTTGGCTCATCTCTATTTTTCTCAATGTTTTCCAAGCCCTTTTCCCAATACAAGTTCAAGCATCTCTGACAGTCGTCCCCTTATAGTATCCCTTAGATATAAGAGTATCAAACTCTTCATTTGATCTATCTTGTTCTTTGGGGAGTAAGCCTACTGGTGGCCCACCAAATTTATCCCTGAGAGCACTGATTCTATTTGCTTGTTTATTTCAAGTGCCTCATATTCTTCCCTGGACTTCTTCATTGCGAGCTCAACTTTATCATCCACAGGGAGAGAAGCAAGAATTTGAGCCAAAATAGAGGATTCTGCTATGCCTTTGCTCTTCACAGATGTTGCAGGAGGATATACTCTTTCTTCCTCTTTTTTGGCATCAGCATGAGATAGAGATTAGATGGTTTCCAGAATGAAGTCTAGCTTCATATGTGTTGTAGAATCGGCAACAGAGTGATGTGAGCTGAGTTCAATCAACTATTTCTGCAGAGTTGAGAACTGATTATTGGCTTCCAGATGTTAAAATTTCTTCTCAACCTTAGTAGCTCGCAAGTCCATGTCACTCTAGTGGCTTTCATTCATCATATTTATGTGGTCCTTCTGTCGATTCTGAAATGCCACTTGATCATAACCCCATATAAGCAATTTATTGTAGAGGCATTTGAAGCTCCATTCCCTGATCTTTACCAGAACGCATCAGATTTCACTGCTCAAATGTGCATCATAGTTGTTAATGTGCTGTAGAGACCCAAAAAACCATGTTCCATTTCTTCCATTTTCTGAAACATATATTTGAATACCCTTTAGAGTTCAAATAAGAGTTGGTTGTCGATATTGGTGGCAAATTCGTACTTCGGAATGTGTTCTCTGGGTTGTATGGGATCAATGTGACTTCTCCTGAATCTTTTGGATCTTCTACATGCATGGGATAAATTCAGACATATCTGGCTCTTCGTCGCTAGGAATCTCTTTTGGGAATACAAAATCCTCTAGTCCAAAATTGGCAATAGGAGTTGAGGAAGACCCTGCTCCATCTCCAATAGGGTTACATGCCGTGTTTCTCAGCACGGTCGTGCGTTGCATAACAATTTATCCCCAATTTTTAGGGGTATTTTGGGAAAGCATTTCAATCAATGGGGCTCATGAATGATAGAAGATTATAACCTCGATTAGTTTTTTTTTCATTGTCTTGGTTTAATGACTAGTTAGCCACTATTAGATCAAGAGTTCTCAGACGTTCATAGCCTTAAGTATCGTCATATATGCATTAGCAAATCAAGTACTATGATGTTAGAAGTCTCGTCTAAATTTAACCCGCATCTAAATCATTCTATTCAAGACAGTCAATCGTTTTGCTTTTGAAAACAACAATGTAAAGCTAATTTAGGTGTAAGTTATTGACTAGAAAATACCCAATTTGTTTTCTTGAAAAATCATTGATCCCGTCAACATATTCAAAATACAAACAAGCATACAAACACTCTAAATAAAAATCCTAACAAGCATGTAATCGCACCCACCTCCAGCTTAAAGATTCACATTGTCCTCAATTTGAAAAAAGATATGACCATAACAAATAATAATGCACAAAAAAAAGACTAGAAAGAAAAGAAGAAGAAAGAAGGATAGAAACAACCTTATTACGAGAGTAGAAGCAGTGCAGGGCAACCATTGGGGTTGTTTAGTGCAGGGCTTTCACCGACGTCTTCATATCTAATCAAGAATAAGCAATACAAAATCCGAACACCATGAAAGCTCAAATCTTCCAGATTAAGACGAAAAGATGAAGAAAGCGGGTTCGGAGATTTTTCTTTTCAGGCGTGCCAACATGGCCATGCTTTGGAAAACGTCCAGGCTGTGATTTATATAATGTTTTTCCGGTATTGAATTTTTTTATGCCCTCGAACTGGCCCAGAATTGATCTATGCATCAAACTTAATGAAAACAACACCAATACCTACCAAAATATCCAATCATTGACTCTAAACTAACCCTAACAACTTATAACTCAATAAAACAAAAACAAACTCAGAATACAGATTATCGGGTTACCTTCCGGTTAGCGCTTCTTTATAGTCGTATAGTTGGACTACATCACCTTATTGTGGAGGTTTGTCTCGCGATAAAGACATATTTCATGAAAATATTTCTTAGGTGTTCTTATAATTACCTACGGACCAAGCAAACTTCTTGTTATCGAATTCATTTATGATGCTTAGAAAACTAGTATTAGAAAGTTGACACCCCAAATTATTGTAATTTCTATTTTTATAATAGATAAGATGTAAGCTTTTTAACCATGTCAAGGTGAAGATGAGTCTCAGAAGACATGCTGGAGAAATTCAGAAGATTTCCAGCCAAGTCATACAAGTTTCAGAAAACTTTCAACTGAGTAGTGAAGTTGTTAGAAGACTCTCAGCCATGTTCAAGCAGTTCAGAAGACTCTACAGAAATCAGAAAATTGTCAGTTGAATCAAAATCAGAAGATGTAAGTTGAATCAAAACCTAAAAACTATCAAATGAGTCAAAGCTAGAAGACTCTTAGAAGACTTGACATCAGAAGTCTATCAAACATCAGTCAAGTGGGGTAAAGCAGTTGCATATCTTAAGTCCGCTGGACATATTCGTTGCACTGAGTTCAAGAAGGATTTTCATTGGAGGATATCAAAAGTACTATATTTGACTTTAAAAGAGTTGAGCGTTTAATGAAGACCAAATGAATGTGACCAATGAGTAACACATGCAATGTTGCCGTATTCAGGATGCTGCAGAAATTAGAAAAGTAACATGAAGGGTCAATATTAAGCTTTAATAAAAATCATGCCAATTGTCCAATGGTGTGATTTGAAATCCGTCTTTCTCTCTTTAATGGGCAAAATTCAGATCACATGTATAAAAGATGAGGAACATTTCAAAGAGAATACAAGACAAAAGATACAAGAGATAAAAAAATCAAGCAAGCAAAAGTTCTCTCACGAGAAAAAAGATCAAAACCTCAAGTGAAACTCACAACACCTGCATCTAACACAACTGTGAAAGAGGAAGGTTGTTTAATGAGTTGAAGAGGAACAAGTTTTGAATAAAGAAAACCGGTATTCACATTTCCTTGAAATGAAGGATCTGTGGTGAGTTTTTGAGGAACCGGGGACAAGACAAGAGAGTTGGGTGATCAAATCTTGTTGAGTTTCTGAAGCAAGGATCAAGAAAGTTGTGTGACCAACTCTTATGGAAAGGCTGTAATCTAGACAGTGGGCTATTGTGATCAAAGTTGCTCAGTACTCTGTATTGAGAAGTCATCTCGTACTTAGTAAATTCCTCCTGGAGTAGGAGAAGAGTGGACTAGAGGGATTACCCCACCCGTCAACCACTATAAAAAATTTGTCTCATTTACATTTCAACACTTTACATTCTATCATTTTATTTGATTTTTGTGCTTGATTAATAACCTAAGAAACTAATTATGTTGACTGATAAAACTAAAAGGCACAAGTCTTCCACTATATTTAACTGAAAACATAAAAAGCTAAAAGTTTCAGCCTATCAGCTGAGTTACTCTATCAAGAGCACAACCACATATTTTGTTGAGTGGTTAACTCTCTTGTTAAGCTTAAACTCATTTGTCTTAAAGGACTTGAACTATTTTCACAACTCTGAATTTAAAATAAGCTTACATTCTTAAAAGTTGTAACTAACCAATTCCCCTTTCTAGGCATTACATTGGCATCTTTGTGACCTACAAATGGTATCAGAACGGTTAGTTCAAAGAACCTTCCGCACTACGGCACTGGTTACTAAACTAGATCTCTTGATTTTCAAAAACTATCAACACAATTATTTTCTAAATTTTAAAGGGTTATTCATATTTAAAATAGAAGCCAGTCTATGTCGCATTCCTATGTTTACTATTGAGAAATTTGATGACTAGAAAATTCTTATGCAGGCCAATTTATCAATTTTACATGATGAAATATGGTTTGTCATTGACGATGGTCCTATCAAAATCAAGAAAATCAATATAAATGTTGTTGTAGGTGGAACAGCTGGTGCTATAGGGGAGGTTGTTGTTGCTGCAACTGATATTGAAAAACCAAGAAATGTGTGGACTTCAAAAGACAAAAAAAAAAGGCACTATCAACTCATCTCTCTTAAGAGGCTTAATTTTCTTGCAAATCTTAAAACCCTCTGTCTTAAGGGACTTAACAATTTCCATAACTCTCAATTGAAATTAAGTTTAAATTTTCAAAAGTTGTAAAGTCTATTCAGCCCCCCTCTCTCCCCATTCTACACTATAGCTAGACACCTTTGAAACCTACACTTGTTTTAAACTCTATTATATTTATGTGATATTAAAAATATATTTGGATATTTATTATCCAACAATGATATTAACTTATTAGAGTTAATCAAACAAATGCATTGATCTATTGCGAATAAAATACCTGGTCAAATATGATGACTTTCTTGGCCTTGGTTAATATAAAGTTATTAATAGAGTTCTAAACTAATGCATAATATACAAAGCCAATAATATTTTTCTAAAGGCAAAGATTATCCTTTCGATAATTAGCCTCTTGTGTAATCCGAAACATGGCTACGTTTTGGTATCTTGTAACTTGGGTGACACTTTGTGACTTGTTCGTTTATTTGGATACCTTGTTGATATGTGATGTGGCTATGTTAGCATTTAATGTGTTTGAGTCAACTTGGTGTCTCAAACTCATTGTGCGGAGTGAACAAGTCGAGTCTGGGATCGAGTAGCTCGGCTGCAATTATTTACTGACCTCTATCGTCCAAATTCCACAACTTTAGGACAAAGTGTCCAATTCGAAGTTGGTTGTAGGCTTGGATATAATCATAATTATGACATTCCGAGCTTAGTTGGCTCTAGTGTGGAGATGTTGTGCCCCATGGGATAGTAATAAGGTTGATTGGGCTTGGCCCTACGTGCTTGGAGAGTGAAAAGGTAGAACAAAAGAATCATTGTTTGATCAACATGGTTCTGCTGTTACGTGAATACTTGGGTTTGCGTTACCCTTCGTATATTTAGGTTGGTGTTATCCTTCGTATGCAACCATTACATGAAATACTTGGGTTGTAGTTACTTTTTGTATGCAACCAGTGAATACTTGGGTTGGTGTTTGTATGCAACCATTATGTGAATACTTGAATCACATCCATTATGCTTGAATGCCTCACATGAATTACTATTCATCTAATATAACTAATAAATTATATCATGTACAAGATTTTCTTGAGCGTTAAAATTGCACGTATCATGACTCATGCATCGCTTTCATAGATAATAATTTCTTGCAAGTATGCAAGTCATACTTGCACACTTATACTCATCCACTGAGAATTTTCATCTCACCCCCGCCTTTTCAACGACCAGATGTTGAGCCTCCGTACATAGCCGATGAGGATCAGATGATGGAGTAATCCATATCATAGATCGACTTGTTGAGGATTTGTTGCGGACACTGCTTACTAGACTATGTCATTTGTATTTGGATATTTTGGTTTGTAATCATAGGGCGTTTGGACCCTTAAGTTTGGATGATATAATTCAACTTGAATTTTCCACTGAGAATGTACTCTTACGTTTGACTCAATTATTGTCTTGATGTATGTTGTGGTTTGGTATTGATTTTTATTTATCGGGTAATTGCCGGAGTGGTTACCTGGCATAAGTTCGATTGATTGTGCAGTGCTTCGTATTTTTTGGGTGTGACAATTTTGGGTATGAATGAACACATTAATTCTAACATAATTTATATTTATATATATTAGATTTATGTACTTTGATATTTAGATAAAAATCTAATTAGGATCTTTTACTCGAAAAGTGCTAAAAGAGAGATTTTTGTTAGAAATCAAAAACTCAAAGAAGGTGGATGATTAATGTGGAAAATTTAAGAGGGATGGACTCAATCAAGTCCTAATTAATCGAATCATCTCCCTTTTTCCATATAGTAGGTCTCATGTAGACAGTCTAGCGGATCTAAGTCTGTTAGATGGATTGCCAATACCTAACGCGGATAAAAATAAATGAAATCTGCTCCAGCCTCCCTCTCTACTCTATCTCTCGATACGCAACAAACTACCTCTGTGAACAGTGCCGCAAGCCATTGCCATCGTCAAATCTCTCTCTCTTCCACTCTCTCCCCCGTTGGTGTATCTCTCGATATTGCTTGCAATATTGGTGTATGTCGCAAGCCCATTGTTTAGTGTATTTTATCTTATCAATGGAACGGTTCCATGATGAGTCAAATTGTGTATACACACATATATATGTCGCAAGCCCATTGTTTAGTGTATTTTATCTTGGCCAAACATCTTTTCTCTTATTTTGAATTTGGTACAAGCTAATTCGACCATTATTCTTCGAAAAGTGAATTCATTTATGCCATCCAAGTGCTTATTGATTTGATTGAATCGACTCAGAAGCATTTCAAAGGACTATTAATATTTTTAGGGTGACTACTAATACTTTTCCGATGGACTATTAATACTTTTCAGGTGGGCTACTAAATACTTTTCAGATGGATTACTAATATTTTTTAAGAAAAATATTAATGCGTTAAAGAGGAACTACTAGAATAACAACACTGAACTGCATAACAACACTGATGAATGCAAGACCTTGAAGATGAAGCTCATCCAAATCAGTTATTAACAAACTCCACTAAAGCTTTACGCCGCCACAAATTGTGCACTAAATGAAGAATATTCATATGATTGGAGTCATCAGCATAACCTCTAAAGGCCCTGAAGATAAATGCAAGCTCTCCAGGAAAGACAATGATCAATTCAAGCAACCTTAGGAGCCGCGAATCTCGCCAGCTCCCCCGAACCCCATTACTTGCCAAGCAATGCAATGGTTCATGTCCAACTATGAGCTCTCCTCAACAAACCTCCTCTGGCACTCCCCGAGGGGAAGGGCTCCCTCACGGGGTCTCGTAAATAAACCTCTTCCAATGCTATTGGAGAGGAGGGGCTCCCTCATGGGGGTCTCGTAAATAAACCTCCTCCAGCGCTATTGGAGAGGAGGGGCTTCCTCACGGGGGTACTAGTAAATAAACCCCCTCTGGTGCTCCCGGAGGGGAGGGGCTCTCTCACGGGGTCCTCATAAATAAACCTTCTCCGATGCTCTCGGAGAGAGGGGCTCCCTCACGACGGGTCTCATAAATAAACCCCCTCCGGGACTCCTTGAGGGGAGGGGCTCCCACATAGAGGTCCTCTTAAATAAACCTCATCAGGCGCTCCCGAAAGAGAGGGGCTCCCTCACAGGGGTCCTCGTAAATAAACCCCCTTCAGTGCTCCCGGAATGAAGGTGATCCCTCATGGGGATCCTCAAAAATAAACTTCCACCGGCACTCCCGGAGAGATGGGGCTCCCTCACGGGGATCCTAATAAACAAACCTCTTTCGATGTTTCCGAAAGGGAGGGGCTCCCTTTTGGGGGTCCTCGTAAATAAATCCCCTTCGGTGCTCCCGGAGGGGAGGGAGTCTCTCGGGGGTCCTCGTAAATAAACCTCCTCTGGCGCTCCCACAGTAGAGGGGCTCCTTCACGGTTGTCCTCGTAAATAAATCTCTTCCGGCACTTCCAGAGGGGAGGGGCTCCCTCAATGGGGTCCTCATAAATAAACCCCCTCTGCCATTCTCGGAGGGGAGGGGCTCTCTCACGGGTCCTCATAAATAAATCTCCTTTGTTGCTCTCAGGGGGAGGGGCTCCCTTATGGGGACCCTCGTAAATAAACCTTCTCCGGCACTCCCCGAGTGAAAGGGCTCCCTAGTGGGGGTCCTCATAAATAAACCTCATCCGGCACTCCCGGAAGAGAGAGGCTCCCTCATGGGGGTCCTCGTAAATAAACATCCTTTGGCGATCCCGGTAGGGAGAGGCTCCCTCACGAGGCACATCGTAAATAAACTTTCTCCAGTGCTCCCAGAGGAAAGGGCTTCCCCATGAGGGTACTCATAAATAAACCTCATCGGGCGCTCCCAGGTGGGAGGGGCTCCCTCACGGAAGTCCTCATAAATAAACCTCATTCGGCGCTCCTGGATGAGAGGGTCTCCCTCACGGGGTAGTGCTCATAAATTTCTCTTCCTCACCAACATACACCACATGAATGTACAGCAAAAGATGGTAAAAATGCTAACACATGCACGGAAGGAAATAATATAGAGTTAAAGTAATGAAAGAAGCAAGAGTTCCGGGAAGACCTCCTGAAGGGCGCCCCCTAATTTCTGTGCAAATATCTCTAGCTATTCTGAAAGAACTAGCGCTTTCTTCTAAAAGGAAGGATCAATCTCCACACAAAAGCGAACAAGTCCCCACAGACAAAAAATCACAGAGAGGTAAATACGCATAAGGAAAAGCACAAATATAAGCATAATACCAAAGTGGTGGAACATCACCCGGTCCCTTAGGGGCAATGAAACATCTTAGAGGAAATAACAAGAAGAACATACAAGTGCAGAAAGCAACCTAGGTGGACTGAAAATAGAGGTCGTACAAGCCGGAATAACTATTAGACTAATCAAGCATAGGGGGCTTCATCCTCCTCAGCGGCACTAGCATCACCTATCTCACCCTCATCACAGTGTCCGCACTCACGACTCCTTTTCGCTGACAAGACATAGCTTCGGGGCTAGAGAAAAGAACTGGAAACCGAACATACGGTGATGTCTGGCCCCCAAGCGGAAGTGAAGAAAGGCCAAAGTTCAGCCAAAATGTGAGAAAACTCTAAAGAAGACGGTAAAACATGCAAGGAAGAATGGATCGGGGAGTTTAGGTCTCCCCATGAGCACTCCCTCCCCCACACTGGAGGGCCTCCCCTCCCCATGCTGGAGAGGCACTCCTGGGCGTCTTCTCTAGGTTTCCAGACTCTCAATCTCTCTTCTCACTACTTGGTGCACTCTACTCCTCACTCCAACTCTCCGTGGATATTCTCCTCAACTTTCAAGTCCCATGAAGACCACTCGCTCACAGGAAATACGTTGGCTTCCAAAAAAGCTAAGTCCTGCGGGGACTCATCATATGCAAGAGACTCAATTCTCGGGCTCCCACGCTCCGAAAACCTCTCTCCTTTCTGGGGACCGCTCCTCTTAAGGATACATCACCATTTTCAAGAGATCAACTCCTACACAGATTACATATTCGCAAGACACTCAGCTACTCCCACCTCCGAAGTCCAGAAACTAGATCAAGACAAGTCAACACAGTATCAATTTAGCTCCCACACTATTCTAGACTTCCGCAGCATTGGAGTTGGGGGGCTTATGTTGGGGGCAAGAATAACCCGACCCAATGGGTCCGGATGGCCCATAGGACAATTTCTTTTACATGGCCCACAAGGCCCACATACCAGGTATGTAAAGGTCCTTCCTCTTTATTTGTAAGTATCCGTCGTATAATATCAGAATTCAAATTAGTATTTCTTTACTGTCTTATATTTCTCTCGTGTTCATCGTGCTGACTTGAGCAGCGGAGGGCCCTCCTGGGCAATCCCAGAGACCCCCTAACGTTTGCGTGTGTGCAGGCAAGTTCCCAGTAGAAGAATTCCAGCTTTGGGAGAGGAAGACTTCCCGCTTATGAGAAGAAGACTTGGACTAATTCAGAAACCTTAACTTGGAATGATCTTCCCTAAAAAGCAGCATCAAATATGTTATTATTTGTTAATGAAAAGCTTTAATAAAATAATTTGTATGTAGGAAAAATTACAATTACCATTTTTTTTCTATTCGCTAACAAACTGTAGTAAAATTAATGCAAACCCAGCGACAGAGTCCACCCATTAATTATGTTTAAATATATAATTGAAATTAATATTTGATCGGGCATCTAATATAATCCAATAAACTATTTTAAAATAATCATTCATAGATATGAAAAATGATTTTTTTTAGCAATATATGAAAAATGATTGTTGATACTCCAATTATTAGCGGAACAAAGATTGCTCAATCACAAAAATCGATTTTATGTGATCCGAGCAATCCGTAGTAGGATCTTAAATTATAATGAGTATTTAACTAGAACTGATCATTAATTTGTAGCAACAAGAAAGAATAGGAATTACCCTTGTAGTGTGCTTTCAAAAATTTCTTGTAGAGATTCTACGTTCCAAACCCACAAGTATATTTGAACATCTATAGGAGCAACCTTAGGCACATAATCTCAACATGTTTCTTCAATATTAAATGCAAATAAAATTTTAAAAACCAATTCATGCAATTCAATGGGTTCAATTCCTAAGTTAATCTATTCCCCCTCCCGGGCGATAAATGAACAGTTGATTAACAAAAATTGTAGGTCTCCCGACTCGTTACAATTATTACTAACTCCCAAAAGATCTGTGAATTGAATGACTCCCCACAAACAGTTGTAGGTCTCCCGACTCGTTACATCCGTTTATGTCTAAATTCGATTTCTGTCTTTGTTAGAACTCATCGTCCAAAATTTTGGACTAACAAATATGACATGCAAATAATTGGCCAAATAAAAAGCAATTATCAATAAGCACTCGAATTCATAAAATATAAAGGATGAATTAATTAAGAAAACAGATAATCATATTTAACATGAATCCAAAATTTCGATTATGCCCCTAAGATCCGATAGATATCCCAAACATTGATTGCAAACTCATAGACAAATTCAAATCAATATTATGACATCATTTAAGCACAGACAAGAGTTCTTAGACATAGAAAGAAAATCCCTTCTTGTCAGGATGGATTCTTTTTCCAAGCCCTCGAAGCTCTTGTGCTCCCTAGATGTGAAAGCCTTGTGGTGTTCTTCGCGACCTAGCCTTTTGCTCTCAGAAGCTCTTCAACTCTTTCATTCATGTGTTATTTGATGTGTTTTCTCTGTATGGAGTGTTGTATTTTCGTGCAAGCCTTGGTTCCCTTTTATAGATGCTTAGACAGAACACTTGTAGAGTTGGAACGGGAAGCAAACTCTGAAAAATGCATCAAAACAGAGTCCCACACGGCTTGGCCGTGTGGCACCACATGGCCATGTGGTGTTGGTCTGAGCCTTCCTTCGCACACCCGTGTGAGATCACACGGGCAGATAGTGCGATGCCTTCCTATTCCCACACGGCCATGTGTCTTCATACGGTCCGGCCGTGTAGGCTGCTTCGTCCTCTATTTTTGCCCTTCTTCACATGGTTGTGTGGTTTCACATCGGCATTTTCACACGGCCGTGTGACACCACACGGTCCGACCACACTCCACTTTCTTCATCGTTTTGATCTTCTCTTCGCATTCGTCAATCTTAGTCGGGCATTCCGACTGATATTTCTTCATTTTAAGCTCCGTTTCCTACAAGAATATGTAGTATCATACCCTTTAAGGAAACCAAGTGAAAACACAGTAAATATGCTTACAAATGCATTAATTACATGTCATTTTAAGCCCCAAAATGCACGTATATTTTACACATCAAAAAACTAAGGTTTAAATGTGCTAAGAAGTATAGGTGTTCGAAAATATGGGCTCCTCAAGTCTTATTTATAAACCTAGAGTTCTATACAAGGTGGAAGAACCAAAAAAATTGAAAATTTCGTGTTCTGAAAGTCGTCGCGCGTGCGCACAAGCCGTTCTGCCACTGTGCATCATGCACAACCGCATGCCTATTGTGCGTGCCCGCGCTCCCTTTATACTTAGGAATCTGCTCTCGATGTATCTTATGAATTGTAGCTCTATCTCTTATTTTTCCACAGCCACTTTAATGACCTCAATATCAATTTTTTAGAGAGAGTTATGGCCAAAATACTAAAATGTCTCATTTCCAAAATTTCAACACATTATTTCCACTTGCATATGATTTTAACCCATCCAAACGTCTTCATTTGCATTTAGTACCTCCAATAGACATTGTATAACTCTCTCTTAGTTTTCTAATGGCATAAGAATTAGGTCAATAGGACTTCGGATGAAAAAGTTATGTTCCAAATATGAAGACTGTCGCAGTTGCGTGAAATGAAATTTTGACGTTTCGTGCTCTAACTTATTTTTTTCCACCAAATCCTAGAACAAAATAACACAATGTAACATTAAAACATGCAAATGCAAATAAATCACGCCAAAAATATGTATAAATCATCACACAAAATACACACAAAAACATGCAAAATAGAACCGTCGGTGGAACCGTGATGGAACCGGCGGTTAAAACGAACGATTTTTTTAGTAAAAATATGCTAGAAGAAATGTCAAATATTTATTATGATATTTTGTATTTGTAACTACATGAGACACATTTTTAACCAAATATTGTAAATACGTAAACTTTGATTCCTCTATACTCTAATAGTATGTATAGACAATTTAATATTATTATTAATATCAAGTACTAAACTTAATTGAATATTAAATCCAAGTTTTTTTTTCTTTCTTTTCCTCTATTTTTGTAACTGAAATTGATAAACCATTTTAAGAATCTAAAAATTATCAAAAAAATAAATAAATGGTTACGATTAAAATTGGAACCAGAACCGTGGAGAAACCAGGTTCCAAACCAGAACTAGAACCGGCGGTTCCAGAAGCGCCGGCCACCCATATCAAAGTCTTGATGATGAAAGAATTTTTCGGCACTCAATTGGCCGCATACAGAGTCTTTATGATGAAAGAATTTTTCGCTACTCAATTATTCAATGATTTAATGGCTAATGAATTAGCTCTAGATCAGAGAGAGTAAAGTGAGAGAAAATGAAGGGTGTTGGTTAGAGGACGGAGGAAAAAGAAAGAAAGAAAAAAAAAGAAAGAAAGAAAAGAAAAAGAAGAAAATGGATTTGGGTGTGGGCTCCGTTTCACGGATTTGGATCTATGAAATGATATGAGATTCTCTCTTTTACATAAGCTACGAAACAACCTCTCAAGCTTCGAACCTATTTTGATCTCATGTTTCAAGATTACGTATTAACCATCATGAAATTTGTAAACTTTTTTATTTTTTTTATTCTTTTACTTTTTGTTTTTGATGCAGAGATATTCATGTATTTGTAATATTTAATTTCATCACACATAACATGCACAATAGTTATACTTGTTTTCTCCTTCAAGGTGTGGAAACAATCTCATTTCGCCTTCATACAGAACTAGAGATAGTCCAATTCACATGAATATTCATTGATTCTTATGTAACTACAAAATAGCATCAAAACCACTCAATGTTGTGCTATATCTATACATGATGCTGTTTTTCAGGGCAAATCACTTCAAGTCAGGGTTTCTAAATAAGTCCAAGTCTTCTTCTCCCCAAACAGGAAGTCTTCTAAGTCTTCTTCTCCTTGAGCTGGAAATCTTCTGCTGGAAACTTGCCTGCGCACACGCAAACGTTAGACGGACCCAGAGGTTGTCCCAGAGAGGCTCATCTGACGCTCAAGTCATCACGGTGATTGAGAGAGAATATAGACAGTAACTGAATAATGAATAATAATTTAGTGAGATTATGAGAGATTAACTTACAAATAAATAGGAGGGACATTTATGTACCTGGGTGACGGGCCTACTGGGCCGTGTAGGAGAAATTGACCTATGGGCCTGTCCCGAATCCTATGGGCCGAGTTATTCCATCTGCAGCCCATTGATTATTGGACAATTAATAATATTATTCGAATATATAAATTGAAATTATATATTAAATATTAAAAGATATTTTTTCCCTCAACATAAGTCCCCCAACTCCGGTGTTGCAGAAGAATGGAGCAGTGCGGGAGCTAATTGATAAGTATTTGACTCATCTTGATCTAGTTTTTGGACTGTGGAGGCAGAAGCAACTGAGTGTCTTGCAAATACATATTTTGTGGAAGAGTTGATATTTTGAAGAGGGCAGAGTCTTTTATGAGAGGAGTGGTACCCAGAATGGGTAGAGGTCTCTGAAGCACTGGAGTCTATGAATTGAGTTTCTTGCATGTGAGGGGTCCCCTTGGGACTTAGCCTTTTTGAGAGGCAACATATTTTTTGTGAATGGGTGGCACGAACCGAGTAATAAGGAGAGGGATGAGAGCTCAGGAGCCGAGGGAGGATGCCCGGGAGAGCCTATCCGCCATGGGAAAGGGCGCCTCTCAGGGGCCATTCGTGGGCGCGCCCAAGGGCGAGCCCCTATACCCTCCAGTGGGGAAGGGTGCACTTTCGGGGTTGTATTCTTCAATCAAGTCTAAGTTGACCCTCATGTTGTTGTATTCTTTTTCGGATAATAGTTCGTCACTCTTAGGTTTGGCACGCCTATTTCCGCAGGGATGACTGCTTTGGCTCTGTAGGCTAGACTGAAGGGAGATTTTCCCATGGTTGTCCAGGGCGTTGTTAGATAAGCCCACAATACGGAGGGAAGTTCTTCTGCCCACTAACCTTAGTTGTTCCCAATCTGGTTTTTAGGTGGTGGAGAATAGTGCAATTAATTATTTCCATCTGTCCATTGGCTCTAGGGTTCCCCACTGATGTGAAGAATTGTTTGATTTTCTTCTCTTGGCACCATTGTTTTAACGTAGATCATTGGAACTGAAGTCCATAATCGAACACCAATGGAATTTTGAATCGACAAATGATGTTCTTTCACGGGAAGTTGATTACCTCATTCTCTGATATATTTTCAAGTGGCTCTGTCTCCATCCACTTAGTGAAGTGTCGACTGCCACGATCAGGAATTTATTCTGGGCTGGAGCTAATGGAAAAGCCCAACTATGTCCATCCCCCACTACGCAAAGGGGCAAGTGTTAGATAAATATTTTTATCATGATTTTGATGATTTTGTTTAACTGTGTTTTTACACCAAAACAATGTTCCTAAATATTGTCCAAATACTCCCAATCGATTTAAAATATTTTTACTAATTTTTTGGAGTATTTGTTGAAGTTTATTTTCGACAAAAATTGGAGATACACTTCTGTCTCGTGTTCAACCGGTCGGCCTATAGGGCAACCTATGTGTCTGGAAGATTGTAGGTCCCAAGGGGTGTGAGTAAGGTTTAGAAGGGGGGGTTGAATAAACATTACCAAATTTTCGATTTTAGTCCTTTTAAATTTACAACAGAGTTGACTCAAACAACTATGTCCTTGAGGGACAGCTAAGTTGGTTATTCAGCTAAGTTAAACACTCAATGATTTCGATAGATTTTGTTGATAGAATAACTTGGTTGTTTAACCTAAACTTAACTTGGCTGGTTTGGTTTTATCAGCGGAAGACTTAACACCCTTTGATTAAATTTTAGCTTGTTTTAAACACTAGATATTTAGCACTTGATTATTAATCAGTTGGATAGCAAATGTGATTCTAACAGCAAATATAATAAAAGTATGCAAGAAAGTAAATGTGCTGAAAGTAAATGACACAAATGTTTTTATAGAGGTTCGAAGATGGGGTAATTCTTCTAATCCTCTCTTCTCCAATTCTGGAGGAATCCACTAAATGAGATCGTTTACAAAGTGGTGAGCAGTCAGAGACGACGCCCTTGATCACACAATTGGCTTCTCTTGCGACTCGAACTTCTTCAGGGAGGCATTTTTGCCTTGCTACTTCACCTCACTTCTCATGTTCTTGGATTTGATCACGAAGACCTCCAATAAACTTGATACATGTTCGACCTTGAACCTTCCTACAATCCTCCTTGAAAAGTAGACCCCTTTTGATTCTTCAAAAGGTTCCTCTTCAACAGATTTGAAGTTGTCTTTCCTTCACTGCTTGTGTTGGATCGATTTCCTTTGAGTTTTAGGCTTGAGGATTTGCTTGAATGTACTTGAGAATATTGCAGGTTAATTGCTTGAATAATGCTTGCTTGTTCGTGGTTCAGGTTATCAAGGTTACCTATTCTCAATACCTTTCTCAGCCTTTTATAGTGCACTTTTGAAATTCTGCCCGTTGAAGAGATAGACTAATTTCAAGCATCACTTGTGTTTGTTGGCTTGTCTTGTCTGCAATCCTTGATGTTGACATTTCCTCGTATTAAATGTCTTGCAGCATTGCAGATTATCTGGCACACGGTGCAGTGTTTCGCATTGGTTTATTCCTTTTGCACAAATCTGGGACTAACACTTTACGCCTGACAGCTTTGACATGTTACTATTCTGAGTAACATTCTTGACTTTAATCAATGGATCTAAGTCAGTTGTCTTGACTAGACTGATGTCTTTACCCCAGGTGACTTGAGTCAGCTTCCAGTCATTGAATGAGTCAACTATCACTTCAACTTTGAGACTTGGTTTCTTGAGATAACTTGACTGACACTTCTTACAGTTGTTCCTCAGTTGACACTCTTTCAGTCGAGTCCTTGACTTCCTTCTTGGCCATACTCAGCTGACACACAGCAAAGTTTTCAATTCAGCCCGCAGTTGACTTCTTATATTCCTTGGCATAGCTGACTTGACTCAGCTTTTCCAGCCCTATCTATTACAATACAAATTACAAGGAAAATGGGGTGCCAACTTCCTAGTTTAGGTTTTACATGGTATCATCAAAATCTACTTAATAAATTTCCAAACAATTTCCCCTTTTTTGATGATGCCAAAACTTAAAAACATTCACCAAAACATAAACAACAAAGATACATACAGACAATGCAATAACAAAGAATGTATGCTTAAAATAGATCGTTTTATTGATCATAGCATTCTTGTCCTTTACATAGCTGTTTACATTTGGTATCAGAGCATTCCTTGTCAGAGCAATATACATATCTAAGCTAAGATACAAGAATACATGCAGAGTGAAAAATTACAAGAAATTCACTAAGTATATTACAGACGACTTACATGAATGTATTTACAATAGTAATACATGAAGGGGTTCGCAGCAACACTTCAACGCCTTCGCTGCTTCCTTCCTCATTCTTCTTCAGTTCTCCTTCGCTCCTCGTTGTCATCAGCTCTCTTCCTCTTTTTCTCTTCTTTTTCACTCCTTTTCTTCTTTTCATAGGCCCGTTTGGAAGCATCATCCCTTTGCTTCCTCGCGAGCCATTCTTGGTTTTGCCTTTCATTCTCTTCTTCTTGTCTTCTTACTGCCTCAGTGTTCTTCCTTGCCACTTCAAGGTTGGCAAGGTGGTCGTGTACAGCCCAGTAGATCATGTCTTTCTTGTCAGGATCTATGTATTCAACGTCCTTGGGTTTTGGTCGAGGTAGGGAACCTCTTCCACCACCACGGTTTGTACTGCACGGAAGTCTTCTACTTTCCAGCTGAGTGACTGCAGGAAGACTGCAGCTTTTCAGCTTCAACACACAAGGCTAAACCTTTCTCCCAGTACAAATCCAAGGCTTGGGCCAGAGCCATTCCTTGGAAATAGCCTTCTGATTCAAGAGTCTTAAACTCCTCGATAGATCTAGGCTCAGTTCCATTATCAGGTATCGCATCCTGATCCTTCCTTGCTGGAATACCACCAAATTGTCTCATCAAGTTCTGAATGCGAGCATCCTGTTTTTCAGTTAACTCCGCAAACTCTGCTTCAATAATCTTCCTTTTCTCTGCCATTGGCACATCAACATGCTCGATTGGTAGAGTCACAGGGAGTTTGCTGACGATGGAGGCAGTGATTTAACCTTGCTGAGGGGTTTCAGCTAACATTAAAGTCAAATCCTTCGAACTTTCCCCCTCAACTGCTTTACCCTTCTTCACAGCTGCGTCTTTCTTCTGTTTTTCTTCTTTCAATCCCTTTAGGGACTCCTCTTCCCCCTTTTTGGCATCATCAAAGGATAAAGGGACCCCAGGGAACATGCTTCCAAGGAGAAAGTCCAGTCTGTTAATCATGGAATCATGCTTGGAGTCTGCTGCATCAAATGCGATTCGAATCTCCGATCGAATTTCCTTAGACTCGGCTCTCACTATCTTCATTTCAGCCATGAGGAGGCTGAATTTTTCAGTCATTGCATTTTCGAGTCTGAGGATTTCATTCTTATGAAAATGTTGCAACAACTCCATATCATTTTGGTGAGACTGGGTTATTCTTTCAATGTAGTCCTTCATCCTCTGCCTGATCATGGAGTTATCCGCACTCCATATGAGCATTCTTCCATATAAGGCTTTTGAAGTATTGTACTTGCTCGATTCTCCGTGAAGCCCCGATTTTTCCGAGCTATTAATTGATCCTTATTGTCGTTTATACTTTTGATCGACTATTTTACCGCGTCATTTTGACGGGTAATTTTTAATAATACATATATTTTGTACTTTATTTCATTTTATTTAATTACTTATGATCATGATCTTTATTAATTCTATTTTGCATTTATGATCACTTGATTGATCATTATTACTATTTTTGTATTTATTAGTCACCTTAGAATTTTAAGAGACTATTTATTTTAGAGACTTTTACCTTATAGAATTAAGATTTTGATTTAGATTAAGTGATCATGAGACTTATAAGTGATCAAGGAAATCACTAATTATTTTGGAGATTGTTATATTTCATCTATTATCATCAAATTTGGGACAAAAAAAAAATATATATATATGGAATTACCATAAAGCCCCTAGTGTGGACGGCCATGGTGGATATTTTTGGAGAAAAAATATCATCCAACTCTTGTACACCTACACCTTATATTAGTCATCTTGTGTATAGTTATACCATTAATTCAAACATTATACACATTATCTTATACATCAATTTTATATCATTAAATTTCCCAACATATCCTATTCTTCCCAACATTCTTCTTATTCCTCTCAACATTCCAATTTGACCCATACCTTGACTCACCTTTTGTCTCCATGCAAGAGACAAATTACAAGACACAAATTAATCAAAAATTTCTTCCCCCTCTTCCCCAAAGTGGACGGCCATTAGGCCAAAATTTAACAAAAAATTTTATTTTTCATCCAACACCTTCATCTCTCAAGCTAATTCTCCTTCTTCTCTCTAACCTCTCTCTAAAATTCATTCACATCTTCAAATATTCAAACAAAATTCATTCACATCTTCAAACCTTCAAACACCAACTCTTCACATCTTCAAATCTTCAAACATAAGTTCTTCATATCTGCAAGTATCACTTCTTCATATCTTCAAATATTCAAACACAAGTCCTTCACATCTTCAAACCCATCTTCATAACTCCAAGAACATCTTCTTCCTAACATCAAACATACTTCTTTTCTTCAAACATCTAAACCAAAACAAACAATCTTACCACTTAAAACTCAAAAATTCAAACACCCCCTTTCAAGGTAAGAAATTTCATTCCTCAATTCAACTTAAATTTTTCCTACTCATCACCTTCTTCTTTTAACTTAAGTTTATATTTTGGATTTTGAGGTACTTAGAAGACCACTTGGAGACATGCATGCATGGTGATGAAACTTGAAGACTTGAAGAAGAACTAGTAGAGAATTTGGACTACAAGGTAAGAATTGGACACTGTAACCCTTCTTTCCTCTTCTTTCTATTTTTTTCAAATTTTAACACCCCTTTTTCATTTTTGAGAAATAGGGGCTGACCTTAGGTGGTTTTGGAGTTGAACCAAAATTTCCAATTTTAAAGCTTCAACTAGTCTCCAAACACCTACTACACAAGGTAAAGTGTAGTCTTTCTCATTTTCTTATCTCCTTCTTTTTCTCCTTAATTTTTCTCTCATTTTTCTAACTTCAAATTTTTGATATTTCTTGACTTAGGGGCTGATCTAAGAGGCCTCATCCAAAAATTGTGAAATTATCCTTTTATTTCACAATTTCCAATTTTAAGGTGGGTGGAAAAAAATACTTTCCAACTTCTAGGTGTTTTATTTAAAATGCATGTAGAATTTTGATCGTGAGCCTTGAGATATATAATCTATGTATTGCATGTCAATTTTATGTAACAAGTCATGAAAATTCTCAAGAGTTGCTCAAAATTACTATTTATTGAATTTTAGGTGCATGCATGTACACTTTAATGTTCTATTTTATGAATTCTTGTATGTATTGGACATGCATGTGTATGATCTTTAAAATCTATGTTTTGGATGCCTTATAACCTGGAAAAGTCGAGCATAATTGATTAAATTTCAATTTTGGACTTAAAAATGTAAAAATGGAAAGTTGGTGGACTAAATTGCAAGAAAATAAAAGTTAAAGGACCCCTCTGCAAATTTAGAATTTTGGGACTGTACTCAGGTTCAAAAATGACTTTTGGACATTTTAATAAAGTTTTAAGAGTTTTAAGATAAATAAAATCAACCTTTAAAAGCCCAAGGACTAGATTGTAAAATTTTGAAAGTTTAAGGGCTACTTTGCAAATTTTAAAACTGTACCAGACCTTAACTTTAAAATTTGAAATTTTTACTCTTAAGGTACTGGGAATTACATATTTTAAAAGTATTCCAAAAATCCAAGTGGTTAGGGCTTGGAAAACAATATTTCTAAAATTGAGGGACTAATGTGTAAAATATTAAACTTGAGGACCAAATGGAATTTCCAGAACTTATGCAGCTCATGCACCTGGAAATACTAACTTAACTATAACTTAATTATATTTTGGACCCAAGGTTCAAATTACATAACAATTGGACCCCTAAAAGCTTTAAAGGCAATTATTTTAAAATGGGACAAAAATGATATTTTCAAAAGTTAAAGGTCCTACACATATTTCTTTTAAAAACTGCTTTTGTCCCAATATCCTACTAACATTAGTGACATTTTCCAACTGGAATCACCTTAAAAGCCCTTGCGGTTTGTGAGTTCCAAATTTTTAAAACTTAAGGTCCGAATTGGTAATTTTTACAAATTTGGGGCCAATGTGAGAATTTTACAAAATCTCGACTTCAAAATTTTAAAAACCTGAATCTCTGGACAATTTGTAGAATTTAGGAACTGACCTCTTAATTTTTCAATGTCGGGTTTTTTATTTATTTAATTTTTAACCGCAAAATTGTTGGTTTTTACAAAACGGGGCTAGATTACAATTTCTCTTTTATAATGGACCTAACTCAAATTACTTTCTCTTTTACTAAAATAGCCCTGGACCCTCTGACTTGGAGATTTAATTAAAGTATTTTATTTTTTTCAAAACCCTTGACTTATCGGATCAATTTGACCGATTAATACCCGATCGCGGTGCGACTTCCTCGCCTTGCGATTTTGAATCTATAATGGGACCTATGTTCTACCTAATCTTTCAAGATATCGAAGGTCTTTTATCCTTCCGATAATCATCTTCATCCAAAAACTCCACCAACGCCATAATTACCACTCGCGCTTTTCAAAAATTTTCCTAAAACTGCTTCCCTGAATCAATAATACTCGACTGCCTGGTTGACTGCCTGTACTTGTAATTGATTTCCTGCCTGAGTCAACTTGGTGTGTCGAGCTCACGGTCGGAATGGATACGTCGGGGATGGGAACCGGGCAGCTCGGCCGCTATTCCACTCTTCCGGCCCCATCGCCCTAATCCCGCAATCGAGGGACGGAGTTTGTCGAGGAAGGAAGCGGGTCGTAATCGAGGTATAATCATGATTATGACAGATCCGAGCCTTGCAAGCTCCACTTTGTGGATTTTGTCTTTGCTCACGGAGCGATAAGGTGCGGTCTTGGACCATAATGTTGGGAGTTACAAGGAAGAACGAAGGAATTGCCCGATCCACATGATTCCGGAGTTATCGGCCCATTTTGGTTGGCGTTACATTTAAAACGCAACCGCTTACATTTTGCATTGGTTGGCACTACAAATCCGTGACGCAACCATTATTTGCCTTGCATAGATTGGCGTTACACTTCCGCACGCAATCCTACTGTCTTGATGAATCACATAGTGCCTGTGTGACCATGAATCTTTTTCTGAATCAGTATAAGTATATTATTTAATATTTTATCACGACGCTTGAATCTGCGTGTGAATTCATGCATCATACTCACGCGTTTTCATATAATCTGTTTTCTCACAATTAACTATATTGCGCCACACTTGCACACGATCACCCCATCCACCGAGATTTTGTCTCATCCCCAATTGTTTTCTAACCTTTAGATGGGGACTATATTGAAGATTTCAAACCGCCACGATTGATGACCTGCCGTCGCCTGTCGATCTTGCACCTTTTTACCGATGATCGTGCTTATTTCATGTACTTTATTGATGTTGGACTCCGTTTATCCCGCTACTCTTTTCTCTCTTTGACTATAATTTAAGGGCGTAGGACCCTTTGACGATTAAGATTTGGATATTGTACTTCACATTTTGTTTTAGTTTTGGCCTTGTAAACTTATTCAGGTTATTATGTTGGATGTATTTGGATTTTGTTAGAACTTAAGTTGTAACTTGTACTTGTTCCTTTATTTTTTTGCTATTTAGACTTCTGTTTCATTGGGTTCTCGATGATATTCGTCAGATGTTTGGTTGTTGTATTTAAGTTGTGGATCATTCGCCGCGTCCCGTTTGGCGTGACGATTAAGTGGTATATCGAGCTCGGCTAGTAAGATGGAAACTTACACCGAGCCGACCCGAGGATAGGACCTCGGTCCGTGTTTTGGGTAAGTACCGCGACTTGACCAATTAAGTGTGAAATCGATTTCAAATTGGCATAGAACCGTCTTATTGATATTTTAACTAAGTTAGAACGCATACTTTGAGATTTCATCGTCATACTTGTCTTGACTTAGTTGACTCTTTGTCGACTTTCTTGTTCATTCTTTCCTTATTCCCTCCTTATCTTTCCTCTACCTTTGGTCGATCCGCCTTAGTTTTGTTTGATCGAGGATGGAGCCGGCGCCACCTTCTTGGTGGGATGTTTTTCATGCCCGTGCGGCCGAGCGGGGAGTACTACCAGGGCACTCGCGATTCACTGGCACCGGGAGAGTATTCGAGCGACCTCGGAGCTACCCGAGGAGTGCGCATTGCGAACGGGGGACGACGGCGCTTGGCAAGGAGCCAAGATGAAAGGAGCGAGTTGACCACTATCATTAAGGACGCGACAACACCATACGAGCGGGAAGATCGGATCTGAGAATATCGAGAACGCTGGATAATGTGCGAGAGAAAATAAAGAGAACAAGTGACGGTCGCCAGAAATGGGAGATTGACGCCCGCCTATCCCGCGACACCATCGAGCACTTGAGGAGACCCTCATCAAGCGGATGATGATCATAGAGGACCTTACAGGCCAGCCCTAGCTCGAGAGACGCGCGCACTAGAGGTCGCTTTAGCGGACTAATGCTCACCCATTGCCACGCCCGAGGCGAGCTCGTGCACGATGCCGAGGAGGATCCCAATGAGGATCCCGAGGAGGATCCAGTCGACATTGGAGAGCCGGAGGCACTCGAGGCTGCTCCACTCGATGAGGCTCAGGGATTCGAGCAGTGGTTGGACATTGTGGATTGGCCCGAGGTCGAGGCGCCACCTCAGCCTGACCAGGCCCCAATTATGGACGTTGCAGCTAGTGACGATGATGGCGATCTCACTGATTATCTAGCTTGATTGTCAGTTTGTGCTTTCGTTATTGTAGACACTTTTCCACCAGGATGTACCTTGCTTTCTATTATATTAGATTCAGTTGTATTTTGGTTCAGATGTATCTTTGACTTGGTATTACTAGTGTTGTACTTCATGGGTGTATTCAAGTCTTACATTAATGAATATACCTCATTTTGGATGTAGGTGATTTAGAAATTTCTTGATTTGAAGGCTATAATGCCCCATTATGATGAGACATGGAGGATATGAGGTTATCACTTGACAGTATATAATTGGGTCATATGATATATTATAGAAGTTAGATGCCTAATGATATTACTTTAGAGAATGATTGTGTGGGAATTACTAAGTATGATTTACCGATGATGTGCCATTGTGTTATTCTTTCTAAATACTTCTACGAGCTTAAATAAGCAAAATTTTGACTTGTTGTTTGGTATCGTGGATAAGATACGTCAAGGATATGACGATTATAGGGTCTCAAATTGTCACTAAATATTTTTTTTAAGTTATGATATCTCATTTGTGAATTAAATTTGGGATAATGATTATCTGTGAGTATTCGGAATATTATGGTGATCTAGGCACTCACATGATATAGGAATTTGATTGATTTTGACTTAGTCATTGAGTACTAAGTATTGATTAATTTCGAAGGAGACGGATAATAGTATTCTATATAAAGTATATGAGATGTGCACATTTATCTGGAATAATCAAGGACCTTATGGATATGGGAAATTGAGATTGCTATCAAGATTTAGAAGGAGCGACTCATATGATTACAACTTTGGAAATAACTTATTAAATGATTACTGAGGTCTTGACCATTATATGTTGATGGGTGGAGATTATGGGTTGATCTTGCACTTTTAGCGATGGAATCTACTACCAATTGTTCGAGAGAATATACCACAATATGAATAGGTGTCGACTATTTAGTTAAATCAACTATATTATTATGAGTATCACTCTCTTAGACAAATGAAGTATTGACTAGCTGTGACAAGCAAGGATATATTCGGGATTTGAATTATAAGAGGTATGTTTTGAACTAATAATTATGGGAATAGTACATTAGAATGATATGTGGAGTAGAAATGATTGGTTAAGTGATAATCGAATAGTGGTGCAAATGTTACGGATCACATGAATAGGGTACTATGAATAGTGTCTATTACAAGGTGATGACAAGAAATTTTGCGTACCACTAAGGTTGTTAGAGATATTTTTGCAGAATGATTATTGGAAATTGGCTGATGGGAATTTGGATCGAATATAAGCGCCTCTAGGCCACCTAAGTCCTAGAACAATTGGCTTATCTCAGTTCGCGTACTGCTTTTCCAAAGCAGGCACACAAGGGGAAAATGCCCCCACTATAGTTTGTACTCTTTAGGGAAAAGAACTCTTTCTTTCGTGCCTAGCCCGTGGCAAACGAAAGTCAAAAGACTTCTAGCTCATAGTTCAATTGGACATGTAGGTTATATTCGTACTGGTTTCTCATGTGGAACCATAGAAGGAATTCAATCACTACTAATTGGTATCTTTATTTATGCATCAATGACGAAACAACTCTTTTGGTAAGTAATTATGAATGTCCTATTTTGGAATATTAGAGGCAATGGTCTTCGACTACGTCAAAGACAGTGATTCGATCTGCAGAAATGCTATTAAATGCGACAAAGAGGAAGCAGGTACGCTAGAGGCGAAAGTCGTGATAAAAGGTCTGTCCGGTATCCCTTTTCTCTTTCGCAAGAAATCATCCTCATCGAATTGTCCGCATGCGAATCCTCATAATAGCGTATTCGGGAGAGATTGAAAATACATAGCATAGCTAATGATTGTCCTAAGCCTTAAGGGAAGGGACATTTCAACCAATTAGTAAAATGTGAGAATGAGCGGTTGATATTGAGGATGGGATAGATCCTTCATGAATAGATACAATAAGTATGAATCTCATCTAGAATTTGAAAGGAATTATTTTAGAAGAGGATTCCCGAGTGAAAATGGGAACACATAACGATGGACTTCGTGACGGATCTACCAAGGACCAGAGGAGGCCATGATGCTATTTGGGTAGTTGTAGACCGACTCACGAAATCTACACACTTTTACCCATCAAGAAAACTGATAGCTTGCAGAAACTTGCACAGATTTATATCCGAGAAATCATTCGACTGCATGGAGTACCAGTCGATATAGTATCCGACAGAGACCCGAGGTTTGTCTCCAGATTTTGGAAGTGCTTGCACGAGGAATTGGGTACCTCGCTAAGTTTCAGCACAGCAGCACATCCACAAACTGATAGACAATCTGAGTGAACGATTAAAACCTTGGAAGATATGTTGCGAGCCTGCACGTTGGATTTCCAAGGAAGTTGGGATTCACACTTACCATTAGCCGAGTTCGCCTACAATAATAACAGCTTATCGGGCCACGATTGGGATGGCACCTACGAGGCATTATATGGGCGAAAATGTAGATCCCCACTACTTTGGGAGATTGACGACCAATGGACTCGAAAGAGAAACAAAAGTCGCCCTCGATTCCAAAGGTCGACTTAGTTCAGAGGCCATGGAGAAGGTCAAGTTGATCAAGGAGCGGATTCGCACGGCTCAGAGCCGCAAAAGAGTTATGCGGACAAGAGAAGAAAGGATTTGGAATTTGAAGTCGGTGATGAAGTATTTCTCGGACTCTCACCACGGAAAGGATTGATCAATCCAGAAGAAAGGAGGCAAGTTGAGTCCGAGATATGTTGGACCTTACAAGATTTTACAAAGGATCGGGAAGTTGTTAGCCTGGACTCGAGTTACAAAGACCATATGCGGGAATGCACGATGTATTCCACGATCGATATTGAAGAAGTATCAACCGGATCCCGAGCATATCATCACTCGAGATACTCCTCCTCTAATGGAAAATCTATCCTACACCGAGAGGCCAATCCGGATCATTGATCAACAGATACGACAGTTGCGTAATAGAAAAATTCCGATGGTTAAAGTGGTGTGGCAGAACCACAACCGAGACGAAGACGCAACGTGGGAGATGGAAGAAGACATGAGGAATCAATATCCAGAACTATTCTGAAGAGAATTTGGGGACCAAATTCTTTTAAGGAGGGGAGGATGTGAAGCCCCGATTTTTCCGAGCTATTAATTGATCCTTATTGTCGTTTATACTTTTGATCGACTATTTTACCGCGTCATTTTGACGGGTAATTTTTAATAATACATATATTTTGTACTTTATTTCATTTTATTTAATTACTTATGATCATGATCTTTATTAATTCTATTTTGCATTTATGATCACTTGATTGATCATTATTACTATTTTTGTATTTATTAGTCACCTTAGAATTTTAAGAGACTAATTATTTTAGAGACTTTTACCTTATAGAATTAAGATTTTGATTTAGATTAAGTGATCATGAGACTTATAAGTGATCAAGGAAATCACTAATTATTTTGGAGATTGTTATATTTCATCTATTATCATCAAATTTGGGACAAAAAAAAAAAATATATATATGGAATTACCATAAAGCCCCTAGTATGGATTTGCCATGGTGGATATTTTTGGAGAAAAATATCATCCAACTCTTGTACACCTACACCTTATATTAGTCATCTTGTGTATAGTTATACCATTAATTCAAACATTATACACATTATCTTATACATCAATTTTATATCATTAAATTTCCCAACATATCCTATTCTTCCCAACATTCTTCTTATTCCTCTCAACATTCCAATTTGACCCATACCTTGACTCACCTTTTGTCTCCATGCAAGAGACAAATTACAAGACACAAATTAATCAAAAAAATTCTTCCCCTCTTCCCCAAAGTGGACGGCCATTAGGCAAAATTTAACAAAAAATTTTATTTTTCACCCAACACCTTCATCTCTCAAGCTAATTCTCCTCCTTCTCTCTAACCTCTCTCTAAAATTCATTCACATATTCAAATATTCAAACAAAATTCATTCACATCTTCAAACCTTCAAACACCAACTCTTCACATCTTCAAATCTTCAAACATAAGTTCTTCATATCTTCAAGTATCACTTCTTCATATCTTCAAATATTCAAACACAAGTCCTTCACATCTTCAAACCCATCTTCATAACTCCAAGAACATCTTCTTCCTAACATCAAACATACTTCCTTTCTTCAAACATCTAAACCAAAACAAACAATCTTACCACTTAAAACTCAAAAATTCGAACACCCCCTTTCTCAAGGTAAGAAATTTCATTCCTCAATTCAACTTAAATTCTTCCTACTCATCACCTTCTTCTTTTAACTTAAGTTTATATTTTGGATTTTGAGGTACTTAGAAGACCACTTGGAGACATGCATGGTGGTGAAACTTGAAGACTTGAAGAAGAACTAGTAGAGAATTTGGACTACAAGGTAAGAATTGGACACTAGAACCCTTCTTTCCTCTTCTTTCTATTTTTTTTTCAAATTTTAACACCCCTTTTTCATTTTTGAGAAATAGGGGCTGACCTTAGGTGGTTTTGGAGTTGAACTAAAATTTCCAATTTTAAAGCTTCAACTAGTCTCCAAACACCTACTACACAAGGTAAAGTGTAGTCTTTCTCATTTTCTTATCTCCTTCTTTTTCTCCTTAATTTTTCTCTCATTTTTCTAACTTCAAATTTTTTATATTTCTTGACTTAGGGGCTGATCTAAGAGGCCTCATCCAAAAATTGTGAAATTATCCTTTTATTTCACAATTTCCAATTTTAAGGTGGGTGGAAAAAAATACTTTCCAACTTCTAGGTGTTTTATTTAAAATGCATGTTAGAATTTTGATCATGAGCCTTGAGATATATAATCTATGTATTGCATGCCAATTTTATGTAACAAGTCATGAAAATTCTCAAGAGTTGCTCAAAATTACTATTTATTGAATTTTAGGTGCATGCATGTACACTTTAATGTTCTATTTTATGAATTCTTGTATGTATTGGACATGCATGTGTATGATCTTTAAAATCTATGTTTTGGATGCCTTATAACCTGGAAAAGTCGAGCATAATTGATTAAATTTCAATTTTGGACTTAAAAATGTAAAAATGGAAAGTTGGTGGACTAAATTGCAAGAAAATAAAAGTTAAAGGACCTCTCGCAAATTTCGAATTTTGGGACTGTACTTGTAGGTCCCAAGGGGTGTAAGTGTAAGGTTTAGAAGGGGGGGGGTTGAATAAACCTTACCAAATTTTCGATTTAGTCCTTTTAAATCTCTGAGTTCTACACACTTTGTCCTTGATGGACAATCGAATTAGTCACTCAAGAGAGTTAATCTCTCAATGCATTTCAGTGAAACATTAATAGAGTAACTCATTTGTTGGCTATAATTTGACTCAACGTGGTTTTGTTTTTTGGAAGACTTAACACCCTTAAGTTTGATTAAGCAAGATTTTAGAGTTTGATTTAGTACTTATAAATTATCAAATGGATAGCAAATTTATCGCCAGATATAAGCGAGTTAAAAGTGCAGAATTTAAATTTGAAATGTAAATGACACAATAGAATTTTTATAGAGGTTCGAAGATGGGGTAATTCTTCTACTCCTCTCTTCTCCAACTCCGGAGGAATCCACTAGGTAATGATCGTTTACAAAGTGGTAATGAGTCCGGATACAAGTCTTGATCACAACAATCGACTTGATCCTTTGGGACTCGATCTGAGACGCCTTGATCACTCGGTGGCTTCTGACGACTCGGCTTCTTCTTCACAGGGTTTGCGCTTGCTACTACTGACTCACTTGCTCAAGCACTTTGGATTTGATCACGAAGCCCTCCAAAAGCTTAAGACTTGGTTGCCTTTGAACCTTTCTACAATCCTTCCCGGAATGTAGACCCCTTGTTTTCGTATTTTCCTCTTCAACTAATTGAAGTTCTCTTTCCTTCACGGGTAAGTGTTGGATTGATGTACTTGAGATGTAGGCTTGAGGATTGAGAATGTTTCGATTTTGATAAGCTTGTATATCTCACGTGTGTATCATTCATCATCCTTCTCAAACAAACTCCTCGGCCTTTTATAGTGAACTTTCAAAAATTTGCCCGTTGAAGAGATAGTCTCATTTTTGAAAGTCACTTTGCGATCGTTGGCTTGCGTTCTTGGAATTGCCATTTCCTCGTATGAATTGTTTTATCACCTTTTTCGAGTTCGACACGGTGTAGTGCTTCCCATTGGTTCATTCCTTTTGCACGCTTCGGGATCGAGCACTCCAAGAAAGGTGGTATGGAGATATTACTTGTTTAAGTAAATCTCTTGATTTCGTCGGCAACGGTTCTTTTCTGATTATCTCGACTGATCGCATTTCCTTGCTTTCCCAGGTGACTTAGAGTCGACTTCCAATCATTGGATGACTCTTTGTCGGCCGACTTGAGACTGGCTTCTCTTGAGTTGACTTGATGTTCCACTGTTTGCATCTCACCGCTTCTTGATCGAGTTCTGTCTGCTCTTCTTCTTTGCCGTACTCATTGTTGTCTCTCACAGAGTTTTCCTTCAAGTCTTGATTGTCTTCTTGCATGTTAGGGCGTAGGCGACTTAACTCACTTGGCCAACTCTAATTGTTACAATACATTTTCTGACAAGAATTGGGGTGCCAACTTTCTATTCTAAGTTTTACATGGCATTCATCAAAATCTAAACAATAAAATTCCTAACAATTTCCCCCTTTTTGATGATGCCAAAACTTAAATCATACAAAGATGCAAATAACAAAGATACATACTGAGATAGTGTATTGACATAGAATGTATGCGCGAGAATCAATCTTTTTATAGATCATATCATTCTTGTACTTAACACAATGTTTACAAGGTGTATCGAGTATATAATTGTCTTCACAAAAATAGAAAATTTATAGCTTTATTACGAAGACTTACATTGTATGTATTTACATATAAAATACACGAAGGGTTGACAAAGAACACTTCATCTCCTTCATTTGTCTCCTTCTTTCATCTCGATCAAAGATCTTCTTCTCTTCGTCTCTTCTTCTCGTCATCATTTGCCTTCTTTTTTTCTTCTCATATGCTTTTTTCTTTGACTTCATCTATTCTTATTCTTTCTTGTCTCTCCGCCATAGCATTTGAGTTTGTCTCTTGTTTTCTTCTTCTATTCTCTTTGCATACTCGGCGTTAGTTCTTTCAAGATGTTCATCACCCTGGCATCCATTCTTCCTTCCACTTCCTTCATCCCCGCTTCAATTGCTTTTCTCTTCTCGGCCATAGATACAGCAGTGTTGGAGTGGCGAGTCACTGGGAGTTTGCCGCTTATAATGTCACCATTTGTGACAGGACCTTGTTGGGGGTTTGTGCAATCATCAATGTTACATCCGCTGATCCTTCCCCCTCAACAAGTTTTCCTTTCTTGTTTTAGGACTTCCTCGGTGATTTTCCCTTCTCATTTTGCTCCTTTCTTTTCGACTTCAGATTTTTTTTGCTTTAAGGTATTCCTCTTCCCCTTTTTGGCATCATCAAAGGATAGAGGAACCCAGGGGAACATGTTGGCAAGCATGAAGTCGAGTCTTCTTCGATGGTTGAATTTCGCTTCAAGTCTGCTGCGTTGTATGCAAAGACGGAATTGAGCGAGTAGCGTTGGATTCTCTGAAATCGCTTCATCTCGGCCATGAGAAGGCTGAATTTTCTTGTCATGTGTTCTTCCAAACGCTGTATATCATTTGCATTTCGCTCACGCAGCGGCTTGATCTCGGCGGTGTGAGCTTCATGTATATGCTCAATGTGTTCCTCGCCGTTTTCGCATCGGCATTTTCACTCTCCACACCAGACTTGTTGAACAATTGTCGAAGTATCTCACCTGTTCCACACGCATTGTTTCTTTGATGTTGCCACCATTCCCTTATTCGAACTGTTATGCCTCTTAAGTCATTTGTAAGGTGGTGGCATCTCTGTTGTCCGGCGCATGTCCAAAGAGGCTTGATGCCTCTCCATCCGTTCAACTTCAAAGAAAGAGTGCCTTGAACACTTCTCGAACTTCAACTGATTCTTTCATTGCGGTGATGGCCATACAAAGATCAAGTCATAATCACTGGAACAATGGTGTCTGTTGGAAGAACAGGAGGTGGTTTGTGATAGCGTGCTTGTTCATTTTCGACTCTTCGTGGAGTTCGTATCTCCGGTGAGAAAGGAAAGATTCACAAAAAGATTCATCACCGCCGACGGGATACATTCGGTGATGAGCGGTGCGCGTGAAGTTCCTTTGGGAATCGATCCTCGCTGCGGCTTGAGGAGCCGGAGAGCGGTGGTCTCGGTTGTTGGGTTTGGTTGTGAAGTAGACCCGGCGCTGCTTGAGCCTGTTGTCTTAAACTTCGTTGGTCTCGGTGATTTTTCCATTTCGATAGACTTGTCCTCGGCCTTATCGCTCGGCGTCATCGGACGATGATGAGAGATTTCTAGTGGTGGCTCATCATAAAAGTTAAAAGTTTGACGAGTAGTCTTGGGATCGACTTGCTCGCCTGGAACATCCCGTGAGTCTTTTGGATTTGTCATGGGGGTTGACTCGACTTCTTCTTCGCCTTCGATCCCGGAAAAGTGACATCGGGTTGTCCTGGGAATCATGAAGTGCGCGATCTCCTTCTCGAGATGGGTCGATGATTGCGGGAGGGATGTTCTCTACTTGAGCCTCTTTACCCCGGGAAGTCTCAACCTCCCGTGGGCCTTCATTTCCTCCGGCTAGGTCTCTCTCGCTGCGAGGCTAGTCCTCCCTTTTCGATGGTGTTAGCTGTCTTAGGGTCTTCTACAATGGCATCCATTGGAGTCTCAACCCCATGGATTGCACTTTCATCGCCCAGTGTTAACTCCCCTGTACATTCCTTCGTGCCTCGACCGCATCAGCGGCGTCATTAGCCTTCAAAGTAGTTGGCACCTCGGTGAGACAGTCTCAATCGCCTGCGAGCTTCGTTGATGGCAACTTGTTGTTCTTCTTGTGATTGTAATTTCTCTTCTTCGCCTCCTTGCTTCTTTGTCGAGTCATCTGCAGATCTTCCGACCTTGCTTTGCGGTGGAGGAGTTTCCCCTCGGTGGCACACCGGTGAGTGACTTGGAGTGGGGTCACTCGTCTCCAAACTCCCTCATTGTTTCAATTGATGGTTCAGCCGTTGGGCGGTGGTAGCACACCTTCAATAGGGGTTGGCTCGTTGGGGTCCCCATTGTCCCGGTTTCATCGCCATCTCCTTATGCCTTCTTCCGAGTGAGTGGGAAGTGGTAGAAGAACAAAGTGGCTATTTCTTTGAACCACTCCCATTGGATCGATTTCGGGTTGTGTTCGGAGGACTCTCCTGGTCCCTCCATTAATCTTTGCTCGTGAAGGATTCTTGATTCATGCAATGCTTCTTTGCATTTGCAACTCTACGGGCGCAAAGATTCTCCGGTTCCTCGTCACTTTCGGAGAAGACATCAAGGAGATGATGTGTGTGTTACGTGGTGCCGAGGAGATAGGGGATGCTTGCCTTCTCACGTGCTTGGCTTCTTCACTTGCTTTTCTCTCTCCTTGTCCTTGTAGATCTGCGAGAATGTCTATGCGGTTGTCTTCATCCAGCCGGGAGCACAAGAGTTAATCGAGGAAATTTAGCGATTCTTCTTCTTCTATGAACTCAGCCGTTGGAACTGTTCCCTTGACTTGCTCAACTTCCATTTTCTCCACTCACGCAGACGATTTTGGATGTCGGGTAAGGTGGAGATAGGATCATAACATCACTATCTGCTTGGGCTGGTTCTTCTTGTGCTTGCCCGGTTGTGTGAGCTACGGTGTGTCTCAGGGTTGCCTCTGCGATCACCTTCAACAGACTTGGTTGTTTCATCAATTACATCCGGAGACTCTACTTCTCCAGTAGTCTCGGGTATATGTGCTAGGCCGAGAATCGACTCATTTGGTTTCTCCTGTTCGGACGCTTGACGAGTCTTCTTCGTCTCCTGGTTTGTACTAGGGGAATTTCGGTTCGAGGCGGTGTCCTCCGAGTCTTGGCGGCCGGGCCGGTGCTTGTGTTTGTTTCTCGAGGAGCTGGCCATCTAGGCTTGTCGGTTCTCCTTTTTTGACGATCGGAGAAGGAATTTGTGAGTCATTCTCGACCGCCTGCAGGGCGGGGACATGGTGGCTTGGGCGGGTGACTCTCTTTGCGCAGGGGCGGGAGCATGTTTGGTTTTCTTTTTTTCTTTGGGCAAAGATCTTCTTGGCGTGCAGTGGGGCATCTTTTTCTTCTTGGAGAGGAAGCGAGATGTGTCTTCGGGTCGGTGATTCCCCCTAATCGGTGTCACTCTCTTGGCGTGACGCTCGCTTCGAGCACCGAGAGATTAGCTCGAACATCCTCTTGTTAACATGGAATGCTTTCCCATGTCTAAGAGGACTCCTTTCACCTCCAATAGCCGGCCAATCACGGGCCATATCCTCAGGGATCCTCCAAATGTGCTTTGTCTTCTTTGAAGGACTTGTTCCCCACGCGTTCGCGCAGTCTGCTTTGTAGATAAACTCCCGATTTTCTTCTTTTCTTCGATGATTGCAGCCATCACAATCGGCTTTGCCTTTGTGATTGGTCAAAGCCGCAAATTTGATGTCGATACATTTGGCAACTATGTCCAACAATTTGTGATAATCCTCCTTCGCCAGATCTCTTGTTTCTTTGTGTATATTATTTTGTCAAACGCGTCGGACTTGGCTATTTCTTTCCACGCTTGACCAAGTTGACATCAGCTTCCTTAATCTCGGTTGCTGCTCCTTCATTGGTAGTGAGCAATATTCACCAAATCTTGGCGGTGATAGTCACCGCTTCCGTGAAGGATGACTTGATTCCTTCATCGTGAATCTCGGCATTCACGAGAATTGTGCGACCTCCTCCACATAGGTCATAGGATATTCCAAAGATCGAAACGATTTTAGTCCGGTCGTTTCCGGCTTCTCACGATTTTCTTCACCAGGGTGTCGTTGGACCCCTCGCTTCACCATTCCGTCGAAATCCACGGTCGAACTAGGTGTGGATTTGTTTTCCCAACTTGGTAAAGTCATAAGTTGGTGCCATTTCTCGAGAATAATTTCAAGGAAAAGTTCAGAGATTTGATTTGAAGGTTGATAGGGTTTCGAGAGTATCTTGCCTTTGCCTTTTGAGAGAAAGAGATTGAACAGTTTTTAGAAGTGTGAGAGAGAGAAACGAAAATGGTTTAAATATGGTTTATAAAAGGGCGTGCGAGGCGGTTTTGAATTGTGATCGAAATCAACGGCTTGGATTTCGACGATATTGAGCGATTCATGTCTCGTATTTAATGCGGCAAACATTTATATCCAATCATAGGCTTGGTGTGTAGCTTTATGTCGGTACACATCATCATTATCTTGACGTGTTTCTTAAAACATTCCCGCTTAAGTCAAAACGATTGCGTTTTTGTCACTTTGCTCATAAGTTATTCAAAGCTTATCTCTTAGCCGATTTAACTCGCTTCTCACATTTCTTTTGGTGACTCATTATCACCGACTTGGTATATTGATTTTCCGATCTGGTGATTCATTTCGAGCTAATTTTTGTTTCAGCTCTTTTTGCCTCCTTTCTGTTCCATTTCTTTAATTTGATTCTTTCGTGTCTCGCTTAGCTCAATTAGCCCCAACTCATGTTTGAGTTCTTCAAATCTTGACTCACATAATGGTTTTGTGAAGATGTCGGCTAGTTGTTTATCGGTTGAGATATATTCCAAGATAATGTCCTTCTTTTCAACATGATCTCTTATGAAATGATATCGACATCAATATGTTTTGTTCTTGAGTGCAACACGGGATTTTGAGTGATTGCAATGGCACTTGTGTTATCACACATGATTGGAATTTCTTTTTCTTCAACTTCATAATCTCTGTTCTTTGTCTCATCCATAGGACTTGGGCAACAATTTTGCCATGCACTATGTATTCTCTTTGTAGAGGTGGCTATTGAGTTTTGCTTCTTGCTAAACCAGGAAATTAGTCTGTTTCCTAGCATTTGACATGTGCCGAAGTACTCTTCCTGTCCACTCGTGCATCCAAAGATCGAGTCTGAATAGCCAATTAGCTTGAATCCACCTTCCTTTGGATACCATAGGCCTACTTCTTGGCTTCCTTTCAAGTATCTCAATATTCTCTTCTTCTTTGTCATATGGCTCTCTTTTGGAGCAGATTGAAATCTTGCACATACACCTACAAAAAAAAGTGATGTCGGCACGCTAGCCGTGAGATAGAGCAATGATCCAATAAGTGCTCAGATCTTGTTTGATCTGGGCTTGCCATCCGCATCCATGTCCATTTTGATGATGTGTTCATTGGTATTTTTCTGAAGACTTCTCCTCCATACCAAATTTCTTCATTAAATCTCGGTGTATTTTGTTTGACTTATGAAGGTTCCATCCTTCATCTGTTTCACTTGGAGTCCAAGGAAGAATGTCACTCTCCCATCATGCTCATTTCAAATTTACTTTGCATGAGGTTTGAGAATTTTTCACACGACTCTTTGTTAGTGGATCCAAAAATGATGTCATCCACATATATTTGAACAAGCAAGTATACTCTTCTTGTCTTGAATTCTAAAAGTGTTCTATCTACTTTTCCTTTTGTGAATCCATTTTCGATCGGGAATTGTGACAGGTATCATACCATGCTCGGGTGCCTGTTTCAATCCATACAAGGCTTTCTTGAGTTTGTATACCTTGTCTCCAAGAGTCTTCTCGCTCAAATCCTGGAGGTTGTTCAACATACACTTCTTCTTCCAATAAACCATTTAGAAATGCACTCTTTACATCCATTTGATATACAATGAAATTCTTGTGAGTCTGCATAGGCAAGAAACATCCTTATAGCTTCCAATCTTGCTACGAGGAGCAAATGTTTCATCAAAATCTATTCCTTCTTCTTGGCAATATCCTTTGGCCACTAGTCTTGCTTTGTTTCTTACCACAGAACCTTCCTCGTTCATCTTATTTCGAACACCCATTTGGTTCCAATGACATTTTGATGTATGGGTCTTTGCACTAGTTCCCATACTTTATTTCTCTCAAATTGATTCACTCTTCTTGCATGGCTTGAATCCAATGTGTGTCGTCAATGCTTGTGACACATCTTTGGGCTCTATTTTGCGAAATGAAGCATGTGAACATTGCTTCTTGTTGAGTTCTCGATCTTGTCTTGACACCTTCTCTTATATCTCCAATGACAAGTTCGTGGATGGTCTCTCGGCCATCTTACGTCAAGTTGGAGTAAGTTAGGATTGATCGACTTGCGGTACTTGTGTTCTTTGTGGGTCGACTCTCTCGTAATCACTTAGCCGCAAATTTTCCGGTTTTTTTGAGATTCACCATCTCATCTTCTTCAATTGATAACTCGACTTCACTTCAAAGATAGGGACTCTTACGTATGGTTGGATGTTTTGACTTATCACCGACTCTTCAATGTCTTCTCCATTTATGTTTGGCTCATCAAATATCACATGAATGGATTCTTCTGCGACCATAGTCCTTTTGTTGAGTATTCTCAGAAGCTTTGCTTTCACCGAGTATCCTAAAAAGATACCTTCATCGCCTTTAGCATCAAAAGCCTTTAGATTGTCTTTGCCATTGTTGTGGATGAAGCATTTACATCCAAATATTCAAATATGCAACACTTGGTTTTCTTCCATCCGGATCTCATAGGGAGTCTTTGTCATTTGTCTATTTATCATACATCTGTTTTGAGTGTAGTTTGTGTTGATTGCTTCACCCCAAAATCATTTTGGTAACTCGTCTTACACTAACATGGTCCTTGCCGCTTCTTTGAGGGTTCTATTTCTTCTTTCGCAACTCCATTCTCATTGCTGTGGAGTCCTTGCTGCCGATAGTTCATGACCAATACCATTCTCAATACAATCGAGTTATTATTCCATTGACAAACTCGGTTCCTCCGTCGATCTTATTTTGATAATGGTTTGACTCTTCTCGTTTTGAATCCTCTTCATCACCGGGCGCTTTTTGTAGAGTTTCTTTCTTCTTACACATGAAAATTGTCCATGTATATCTTGAGTAGTCATCTACTACCACCAAGGTGTATTTCTTTCCACTTATGCTAGCTGGTTCCTTTGGGCCAAATAGATCCATATGAAGAAGGTGCAATATTCTTGTTGAGGATGGGCATGTCTTTTCTTTAAATGACGACTTGATTTGTTTTCCTTCGACATGTGTCACATATACTCTCCTTCTTGATATATCGAGTCCGGAAGTCCTTCCACAAGATGACTTCTTGCAAGTTTGTTGATCGTTTTGAAATTCGGATGACTCACTTTTTTGTGCCACACCCAACTTGATTCAAATTTGTGCTCGTTGCAAGTAGACAGGTGCTTGGTGTTGTAGTTGACCAATCCACTACATACATATTTTTCTGTCTACATCCTTGCAAAGACCACTTCATTTGATTCAATGTCTTTGATTTGGCATATGCCCATGTTGAATCCAACATTGTAGCCCTTGTCACAAAGTTGATCGATGCTTAGTAGATTGAAGTTTAGTCCTTCAACGTATGCAACATCCGTGATTTCTAATCCATTCCTCTTGATGGATCCAATGCCTCTTATTTCACCAGGAGCTTCATTTCCTCCAAATATGACTTTGGCTCCTTTGACTTCCTTGAATTTTGACAGATTTCTCTTATTTCTGTCATATGTCCGGAATGACCACTATCCATGTACCAGGTTCCTTGGCACTCACTGTTCCTTGAACCCGCAATCAAGGAAATTAAGTTTTAGGTACCCATGTTTGTATGCGGGTCCGAGGAGGGGTTAGAATTATAAGATGATCCAACCAACCTATAGCCAAATGATTTGACTCTAAGAGGTTGCCATCTATCGGTGCCATAATCATAATTAATCCTGGCAAATTGCTTGGGGAGTCTAGGTTCATACAAATTTTGTCTCTTTTGTCCGTATGCCTGCATATGTGTTTTAGCAATTGCCTTTCTTGGGTAATTGTGGTGTCTTTGAGTGTAGTGCCTAGGTGCATATGTGTCTTTGATGAAAGCTCTTATGCTTTTGGAATGGCCTTTGTTGAGTTCTAGGCCTTTGCCATTTGGGCTTGTATTCCATAAGTCTCAGCCGATAGTTCACATTATTCCAATCACTTGGCTTGGATATTTTCTACCATTCCCATTATATGTATTTCTTTTATGGATTTTCGGGGTTTTTGGTAGCTCGCTTTTTCTTTACGAGTATTTTCTGTTTGGAGTTTCTTTGAGGACTCATTTGAATCTCTTCTCACTGCCCTTTCAAAGACTCTCAATCGGTTGTTTTCCTTTTCCTTTGTAACCAAGACCAGTTTGCTTAGTATTGTGCTTTGAAGTGAATGTGTGTGCAACATTTAGAGTTTTGGATCTTTCAGATTCTTCATGACTTGAAGATCCTTTTTCCAAAATTACTCTTGAGGTTTGACATAGCATAGAGGAATGAATCTCAGCCTGTCTTGTCTCCACATTCTTTTTGACTCATAATAAGATCATCCAATGATTTAGATGCCTTAGTGAATGAGGCAATAACATTCTTGAGGTCATTCTCCCTCTTTTCTATAGCGGCAATTTTTCGCTGTTAATTTAGCATTTTCACCTTTAAACTTTTATTCTCATTAGCTATTTGACGAGAGTACTCGGCTCCTTGGTCACTTTGAGTTTTGACTTTTAGTAGGCTGTTTTCCTCATTCAATAGTGTGTGTGAGGATTTAATGTGCTCAAAATCTTTCATCATTTTGCCTAATGAATCATAAAGATCTCAGAGGTGATGAAGTGTGTGTGTCACGATTCACTATCACTAGTGTCCGAGCTTGTTGAGTTAGATTGTACCTCATCTTCTTGATCTTGTTCTTTGGCCATCAAGCGGATCAAGGCGCTTCTTCGTAGTCGCTGAGTAGTCACTTCATCGCTTCTCTCGAGTCATTGTCCCTCTCCCGATTGGTCTGTGATGCCAGTCTCTCGCAGCCATCATTGCCCTTTTCTTTTCCCTCGCTTTCTTTCTCTCAAGACCTTCCTTTCTTCTTCATCATCCTCGCATTTGTTGACTACAGGATATGAGCAAATCAATTGCATAGTGACCTGGTTGTCTCAGTTCCAACATAGATATTGACTTTTTGATCGCCTATTTCCATTCTTGAGTTGTCGGCCCTTTGATATTCAACTTTTTGATGATCTGTTCTCTTGGTTGGCCTGTCTTCCCTTGATTTAGAGGGAGCCGAGTGTCTTCCGGAAGATTCACCCTTTCCTCTCTTGTAGTTCTTGTTAAAGAACTTGTTAAATCTTTTAACCATCGGGCTATTTCTTCGGGTCAATTGCTTCTTTGACCTCGGCTCTCTTCCCATCTTTGACAATTAGAAGAGTGTTTTGGGTAATGTCTCTTCCTGGTTTTCTTCTCACTCAAACTCGTAGGCTTTGAGGTCCGAGAATAACTCATGATTGGATGTCTTTGATAGGTCCATGGAGTGTCTCAATGCCATGACCTTCATTTCCCATTTTTGGAAGACTTTTAGGATCTTCATACACATTTCTTTCGTGTATATTCCTTTCCAAGTGTAGACAGCTCATTTGTGATTTCAGAACCGAGCATCCGGTTGATCCAGGTTCTCTCCCGAGATCATTTTGAAATTTTCAAACTTTCAGATACCACCGATAGTTTGTTTTCTTTGATTTGCTCCGAGCCTTCACAAATCAATGTCACTTGTCCTGCATTTCCTTAGCCGTTTTGCAAGATTTGACTTTATTGAACATGGCTTTGTCCAAGGTTTTGTACAGGATGTCCTTGGCTACATTGTCCGGTTGTACCTTTTTCTGTCATCATTTGTCCACTCAGTTCTTGGTTTTTCAACCATGATCGTCCGGGAGCAAAGATCTTCTTCTCCTTTGCAACTCTTCGCATAACCTTGTGTTCACCTTTAATATTTGCAGAGGCCCATCTTCTATCACTATCCACATTTCATCATGTAATCCGATAGATGAGCCTCGCATACGAATTTTCCAATCATCAAATTCTTCAATAGTGAACATAGGAATGCGTGTTAGATTTGCTTCCATGATAGTAACTTTTAGTGATAGAAAAGAGTTTTGAAAGTTTAAGTACTAAAGCGAGACTTTTGAAAAGTTTGGAGATCTAGTTCAAGAACCGGTGCGGAGGGTTCAATGAACCAACCGCTCCGATACCACTTGTAGGTCCCAAGGGGTGTAAGTGTAAGGTTTAGAAGGGGGGTTGAATAAACCTTACCAAATTTTCGATTTAGTCCTTTTAAATCTCTGAGTTCTACACATTTGTGTCCTTGATGGACGATCGAATTAGTCACTCAAGAGAGTTAATCTCTCAACAGACTCATTGATTTATTAATAGAGTAACTCATTTGTTGGCTATAATTTGACTCAACTGTGGTTTTGTTTTCATTGGAAGACTTAACACCCTTAAGTTTGATTAAGCAAGATTTTAGAGCTTGATTTAGTACTTATAAATTATCAAATGGATAGCAAATTTATCAAACAGATATAAGCAAGTTAAAAGTGCGGGAATTTAAATCTTTGAAATGTAAATGACACAATAGAATTTTTATAGAGGTTCAAGATGGGGTAATTCTTCTACTCCTCTCTTCTCCAACTCCTGGAGGAATCCACTAGGTAATGATCGTTTACAAAGTGGTAACAGTCCGGATACAAGTCTTGATCACAACGGCCGACTTGATCCTTTGGGACTCGATCCGGAGACGCCTTGATCACTCATTTGGCTTCTTGTATGACTCAGCTTCTTCACAGGGGCAAATTTGCTTGCTACTACGACTCACTTGCTCAAGCACTTTGGATTTGATCACGAAGCCCTCCAAAAGCTTAAGACTTGGTTCACCTTTTGAACCTTTCTACAATCCTTCCGGAATGTAGACCCCTTGTTTTCGATATTTTCCTCTTCAACTGATTGAAGTTCTCTTTCCTTCACAGGTAAGTGTTGGATTGATGTACTTGAGATGTAGCTTGAGGATTGAGAGTGTTTCAGATTTTGATAAGCTTGTATATATCTTTTCACGTGTGTGTCATTCATCATCTTTTCTCAAACACATTCCTCGGCCTTTTATAGTGAACTTTCAAAAATTTGCCCCATTTCCTCGTATGAATTATTTTATCACCTTTTTCGAGTTCGACACGGTGTAGTGCTTCCCATTGGTTCATTCCTTTTGCACGCTCGGGATCGAGCACTCCAAGAAAGGTGGTATGGAGATATTACTTGTTTAAGTAAATCTCTTGATTTTTCGGCAACGGTTCTTTTTCTGATTATCTCGACTTGATTTGCATTTCCTTGCTTTTCCCCAGGTGACTTAGAGTCGCCTTCCAATCATTGGATGACTCTTCATCACTTGACTTGAGACTTGGCTTCTCTTGAGTTGACTTGGTCGATGTTCCACTCATTTGCATCTCACCGCTTTCTTGATCGAGTTCTGTCGCTTCTTCTTTGCCGACTCGTTGTCTCTCGTGAGTTTTCCTTCAAGTCTTGATTGTTCTTGCATGTTAGGGCGTAGGTGACTTAACTCGGCTTGGCCACTCTAATTGTTACAATACATTTTGACAAAGAAGAATTGGGGTGCCAACTTTCTATTCTAAGTTTTACATGGCATTCATCAAAATCTAAACAATAAAATTCCTAACAATTTCCCCTTTTTGATGATGCCAAAACTTAAATCATACAAAGATGCAAATAACAAAGATACATACAGATAGTGTATTGACATAGAATGTATGCGCAGAATCAATCTTTTTATTGATCATATCATTCTTGTACTTAACACATTTGTTTACAAGGTGTATCGAGTATATAATTGTCTTCACAAAAATAGAAAATTTATAGCTTTATTACGGAAGACTTACATTGTATGTATTTACATATAAAATACACGAAGGGTTGGACAAAGAACACTTCATCTCCTTCATTGTCTCCTTCTTTCATCTCGATCAAGATCTTCTTCTCTTCGTCTCTTCTTCTTCTCATCATCATTTGCCTTCTTTTTTTTCTTCTCATATGCTTTTCTTGCAGCCTTCATCTATTCTTATTCTTTCCTGTCTCTCTCCGCCATAGCCGAGTTTGTCTCTTGTTTTCTTCTTCTATTCTATTTTGCATACTCGGCGTTAGTTCTTTCAAGATGTTCATCACCCTGGCATCCATTCTTCCTTCCACTTCCTTCATCCCCGCTTCAATTGCTTTTCTCTTCTCGGCCATAGATACGAGAGTGTTGGAGTGGCAGAGTCACTGGGAGTTTGCCGCTTATAATGTCACCAGGATAGGACCTTGTTGGGGGTTTGTGCAATCATCAATGTTACATCGCACGATCCTTCCCCCTCAACAAGTTTTCCTTTCTTCTGTTTTAGGACTTCCGGTGATTTTCCCTTCTCATTTTTTCCTTTCTTTTCGACTTGATTTTTTTGCTTTAAGGTATTCCTCTTCCCCTTTTTGGCATCATCAAAGGATAGAGGAACCCTGGGAACATCTTTGGCAAGCATGAAGTCGAAGTCTTCGATGGTTGAATTTCGCTTCAAGTCCTGCGTTGTATGACGGCAAAGACGGAATTAACGAGTAGCGTTGGATTCTCACAAATCGCTTCATCTCAAACCATGAGAAGGCTGAATTTTCTTGTCATGTGTTCTTCCAAACGCCGTATATCATTTGCATTTCGCTCACGCAGCTAGCCTTGATCTCGGCGTGTGAGCTTCATGCATATGCTCAATGTGTTCCTAAACCGTTTTTCGCATCGGCATTTTCGACTCTCCACACAGCGACTTGTTGAACAATTGTCAAGTATCTCACCGCATTCCACACGCATTGTTTGTTGATGTTGCCACCATTCCCTTATTCGAATGTTATGCCTCTTAAGTCACCGTTGGTGGTGGCATCTCATTGTCCAGCGCATGTCCAAAGAGGCTTGATGCCTCTCCATCCGTTCAACTTCAAGAAAGAGTGCCTTGAACACTTCTCGAACTTCAATTTGATTCTTCATTGCGGTGATGGCCATACAAAGATCGAAGTCATAATCACTGGAACAATGGTGTCTCATTGGAAGAACAGGAGGTGGTTTGTGATAGCGTGCTTGTTCATTTTTCGACTCTTCATGGAGTTCGTATCTCCAGTGAGAAAGGGAAAGATTCCACAAAGATTCATCACCGCCGATCGGGATGTTCGGTGATGAGCGGTGCGCGTGAAGTTCCTTTGGGAATCGATCCTGCTGCAGCCTTGAGGAGCCGGAGCAGTGGTCTCTGGTTCATTGGGTTTGGTTGTGAAGTAGACCCGCTGGCCGAGCCTGTTGTCTTAAATGACTTCGTTGGTCTGTTGATTTTTCCATTTCAAGAGACTTGTCCTCGGCCTTATCGCCAGCGTCCCGGACGATGATGAGATTTCTAGTGGTGGCTCATCATCAAAGTTAAAAGTTTGACGAGTAGTCTTGGGATCGACTTGCTCGTGCCTGGAACATCCATGGTGAGTCTTTTGGATTTGTCATGGGGTTGACTCAGCTTCTTCTTCGCTTCCCGATCCCGGAAAAGTGACATCGGGGTTGTCCTGGGAATCATGAAGTGCGCGATCTCCTTCTCGGATGGGTCGATGATTGCGGGAGGGATGTTCTCAGATTCAGCCTCTTTACCCGGGAAGTCTCAACCTCCCGTGGGCCTTCATTTCCTCCGGTCTCTCTCTTGCTGCGAGGTTTTGGTCCTCCCTTTCGACAAATGTCACTGTCTTAGGGTCTTCTACAATGGCATCCATTGGAGTCTCAACCCCATGGATTGCACTTTCATCGCCCAGTGTTAACTCCCGTGGTACATTCCTTCTCAGGTGCCTCGATCGCATCGGCGGCGTCATTAGCCTTCAAAGCGCTTGGCACCTCGGTGAGCAGATCTCAATCGCCTGAGCCGTTGATGGCAACTTGCGCTTCTTCTTGTGATTGTAATTTCTCTTCTTCGCCTCCTTGCTTCTTTGTCGAGTCATCTCGCAAAGATCTTCCGACCTTGCTTTGCAGGTGGAGGGAGTTTCCTCACCGGGCGCACCACCGAGTGACTTGGAGTGGGGTCACTCGTCTCCAAACTCCCATTTGTTTCAATTGATGGTTCAGCCGTCAGTTGGGGCGGGTGGTAAAGACACCTTCAATAGGGGTTGGCTCGACCTGGGGTCCCCATTGTCCCGCCATCGCCATCTCCCTTATCGCTTTCTTCCGAGTGAGCCGGGGAAGTGGTAGCGGCAACAACAGTGGCTATTTGCTTTGAACCACTCCCATTGGATCGATTTCGGTGTGTTCGAGGACTCTCCTGGTCCTCAATTAATCTTTGCTCGTGAAGGATTCTTGATTCGTGCAATGCTTGCTGCATTTGCAACTCTTACGGGCGTGAGATTCTCTCGGTTCCTCGTCACTTTCGTGAGAAGACATCAAGGAGATGATGTGTGTGTTGTAGTGCATAGGAGATAGGCGATGCTTGCCTTCTCACGTGCTTGGCTTCTTCACTTTGCTTTTCTCTCTCCTTGTCCTTGTAGATCGAGAATGTCTATGCGCTTGTCTTCATCCGTGAGCCGAGCACAGAGTTAATCCAAGGAAATTTAGCGATTCTTCTTCTTCTTCTATGAACTCGTAGCCGTTGGAACTGTTCCTCGACTTGCTCAACTTCCATTTTCTCCACTCACGCAGACGATTTTGGATGTCCGGGTAAGGTGGAGATAGGATCATAACATCACTATCTCGCTTGAACTGTTCCTTGACTTGCTCAACTTCCATTATCACGACGCTTGCGAACGCGGTGTGAATTCATGTATCATACTCACGCGTTTTCATATAACTGTTTTCTCACAATTAACTATATTCGTCACACTTGCACACGATCACCCCATCCATCGACATTTTGTCTCATCCCCACTGTTTTCTAACCTTTAGATGGGGACTATATTGAAGATTTCAAACCGCCACGATTGATGACCTCGCCCCGCTCGTCGATCTTGCACCTTTACTTGGTGATCGTGCTTATTTCATGTACTTCTATTGATGTTGGACTCCGTTTATCCCGCTACTCTTTTCTCTCTTTGATTGTAATTTAAGGGCGTAGGACCCTTTGACGATTAAGATTTGGATATTGTACTTCACATTTTGTTTTAGTTTTGGCCTCGTAAACTTATTCAGGTTATTATGTTGGATGTATTTGGATTTTGTTGGAACTTAAGTTGTAACTTGTACTTGTTCCTTTATTTCGCTGCTATTTAGACTCTGTTTCATTGGGTTCTCGATGATATTCGTCTAGACTGTTTGGTTGTTGTATTTAAGTTGTGGATCGTTCGCCGCGTCCCATTTGGGGCGTGACATTCTCATTGCAGTCTATTGTTGGGTCCATTCTCGAATTCGCACAACAATCCCTCTCAAGTCTACTGTGAGAGTGGAATCGCAAATTGTCCAGGCGTAAATCCAGTGAGGCCTGGTGGCGTTCAATCTCCTCACAGAGCTTCTTGAAGACTTCATGAAGTTCAGCTGTCTCGCCCGATTCAGCTGTTGGCCACTATGTGTCGAAATCAAAGTCTGCTGGAATAATCGTGTCAGTGGGAATGATGGGATCTTCGCTTACAGTGTATCGCCTTCGTTCAGCAGTTGTCTCTTCTTCGGATACAGGCTGGTTTTGGGTGAACGGAAACATGTCTTGAAAGACATCATCGCGCATATAGGGAATCTCTGGGTCTCGTCCCTTTGTTGCCTTCCCTTGTTGTAGTTGAGTGGATTCAGCTCTCGATGCCTCTGTTGCGGCTGCGGCAGCTTCATCGGCAATGTTCACAGCTGTGTGAGCCTATGACGTTTGAAGGTTAGTTGTTATCGCCGATTGTGGAAGCTCGCGAGATGACTCGATTCTAGCTGGGCATTTATGATGTGTTGCCCAGCTGACTGAGCCTCAGCTATCTTAACAACTTCCTCGGTCTCATTAGACTTTTCTAAATGAATTACCTCTTCCTATTGTATCATCGGCGTCATCGGATGATGATGAGACTTGCGCAGTGGCTCATCATCAAAGTTGAACTTCGTGTGAGCCATTTTCTCACTGATTTGGCTCTTAAGTTTGAGAACATCCTCAGCTGGGTCCGTAGGATTTGCAAGTGGAGTGGACTCAGCTTCATCTTCTGATCCCAAAAATGATGTATCTATGTTTTCTTGGGAGTCATGAAGAGCGCTTATCTCCTTTTCTCAGATCGCGTTGTGTCTTTGGAGGAATGTTCGTGTATCTTGACCCCTTACCCAGGGGAAGTCTCAACCTCCCTTAGGCCTTCAACACCCCCAGCAGACTTAACTGCTGCGAGGCCTTCAGTGTTCCCTTCGACAGTCTCAACTGTCTTAGGGTCTTCTACATTCCCTTCGACAGACTTAGTTGTCTTAGGGTCTTGTACTATGGCATCCAGAGGAGTCTCAACCCTCGATTGCACTATCTTAGCCCAGTGTTAACTCCCTGGGCTTCACCATCTGCCTTCTTGCATCGCTAGATTTCATTGGCCTTCGAGAGCGGTGGGCATTCGGTGAGACAGAGTCAATCGTCCGAAGCCGTCAATGCCACTCTGTTGTTGTTCACTTTCTTTCTCAACTTCGACTCCTTGCTTCACAGATGAGTCTCCCACAACAACCTCCAACCCTGTTGTGGTGGAGAGAGTTTCCCCCGGCTCACCACCGAGTGAGTCGATTTTGGGGTCAATTTTCTCCAAAGACGCGGCTTTATCCGTTGAGCAATCACCACCGGACGGTGTGAGAACACCTTCTACAGAATTGGCTCGGCTTGGGTGCCCAATTTCCCAGCTTCATTGCCATTTCCCTTGGATCCATCCTCTGATTGCACAGGGGACGTGGTTGTAGCAATGTCCAATGCAATCTGCTGTACCACTCCCAGAGGATCAATTTGCAGGAGAGATTGTGAGGACTCTCCTGGACCTTCAAAATGACACCTTTGCTCATGCATGGCTTTGGATTCCCTCACGACTGCCTATATATCGACTTCTCGGGGCCGCAATAGTGGGATCCATATCCTCATCACTTTCTGAAAGCACATCAAGATGCGTGTGAGTGTGATCTGGAGAGCCTGTAAATTTGCATATTTTTATTTTTCCAATGCTCGGGCTCGCTCCTCAGCTTTGTCCTTTTCATCCGCATTTATGATGTGGAGGATATCCATGCAGTTGTCTTCGTCGAGAGCCTGTCTAATAGTTGCAACACCAAGGAAACGGAGCAACTCTTCTTCTTCTTTAATAAACTCAGGGCGAGTGAACTACACCCTTGAGTGATCCAGTTTCCATGCTCTCCACTCTCTCAGTCGTCTTTGGATGTCAGGGTAGACTGGAGAGTACATGAGCACATCATCATCATCATCTTCACCTTCACCTCCAGTTTCCGGAATGGGAGGTAGAAGGCCTTGCTCTTCCTCAAAAGCAGCAGCATCAGTTGCAGGAGGAGAGACAACCTGTTCGACAGTAAGCTCAATTGTCTCTATTGCTTCACTCTCCTCAGCTGTCTTTCGCACAGCTGGGTCTTCAACAGGTCTCTGTTGATCATCTTCAGCAGACTTTGTGGATTCATCAATAACTTCAGGAGACTGCTCTTCCTGAATGTCAGCAGTTTCAACTTCTTTTTTTTGGTTGGGTAGCATATTCAACTGTCTTTTCAAGTTCAGATCGCCTGAACAGCCGTCTCTTCCTTGATGGGGGCAGAGGAACTTCTGGTTAAACATCCTCTGGTTCCTCAAAAGTGAATGCTTTTGGGTTTTTCGTAGAGGCAGCTGCCTTTCTTGTCTTGGCAGTCCTCTTCTTCTTAACGATAGGGGAGGGAAAATGATGTTCCTCCTCTATCTCGGCTGTAGGGGTAGGGGTCTCGGCTGCGTGGGTAGGTTACCCTGCAGGGGGCAGTGCTTTGGATCGTGTCTGCGGGAGCAGTGTGTTTCTTTGGCATTTCTTGGCCGGGGTAGCTCTCTTTTTCGGGGAGGGGTCACAGTTTGTATCTTGGTCGCAGATTCCCCCTCACCTAGTATCGACTTTCTTTGCATGAGCTTCTGGGCACCTAGGAAAGGTTTGCCGGAACATCTTCTTGTTTACGTGAAAGGGCTTGCCATGACGAAGAGCAACACCCTTCACTTCCAACAAATGGCCAATCACAATGCCATATCCAAGTGATCAACCAAAAGACCCATCCTTTTTAAAGGTCTTGTTCATCACATTTTGGCGAGTCTTTGTAGACAAACTCATTGATTAACCTTCTTCTCTTGCATGATCGCAAGCCATGACGATCGGCTTTGTCTTCGATAGCGATTGAAGCCGCCAAACTTCATGTCGACATTTCGAGATGACATCCATTAGTTTGTGATAGTCGTCCTTCAAAGAACTTCTTGTCAATCGCTGTGAAAACCACTTTAGCAAAGACACTCGGGTTTGGCCACTTCCTTCCATGCAGTGCCCAAGTCAACATCGGTCTCGTATATTTCGCTCACGCCCGAGGGCAACAAACGATGCTCGGCAAGGTCTTTTGCACTAAGTTTTATGACCTTGTTGTGGACGGAAGATTTGATTTTCGTAAATCCGCACTACTGCGTTAACGCAAAAACCGAGCTACCTCCTCAAGGTAAGTATGAGAATACTCCATCGTCACAAAAGCCTTGACTAGACTTTTCCAACATCTTCACTATCTTCGAACTGTGGTCTCATCAACACCCTTCTTTACCATTCCATCTAAATCCATGAAGAACCGGTGTGGAGAAGCGAAAAGTGAAGAACTTCCATGATAATAACTTTTCTTAAAATGAAAGATTTTGAAAATACAAGTGTTTAAAAACTTTTTGAAAAGATAGAGATCTAGTTCGAGAATTCGTGCGGAAGACTCAATGAACCAACCGCTTTGATACCATTTGTAGGTCCCAGGAGAGTGTGAGTAAGGTTTAGAACGGGGTTGAATAAACCTTACCAAATTTTCGATTTTAGTCCTTTTAAAATTACAACAGAGTTGACTCAAACGACTATGTCCTTGAGGGACTGACTAAGTTAGTTATTCATCTAAGTTAGCCACTCATGCATTTCGATAGAGCTGTTGATAGAATAACTCCTTGTTTAACCTAAACTTAACATTTGGTTGGTTTGGTTTTATCAATGGAAGACTTAACACCCTTTGATTAAATTTTAGCTTGTTTTAAACATTATATATTTAGCACTTGATTATTAATCGAGTTGGATAGCAAATGTGATTCTAACAAACAAATATAATGTAAGTATGCAAGAAAGTAAATGTCTGAAAGTAAATGACACAAATGTTTTTATAGAGGTTCGAAGATGGGATAATTCTTCTAATCCTCGCTTCTCCAACTCCTGGAGGAATCCACTAAGTAATGATCGGTTTACAAAGTGGTGGTGAACGATCTGGAGACGACGCTTGATCACACGGTTGGCTTCTCTTGTGACTCGAACTTCTTCACAGGGCGATTTGCTTTCCTACTTCGTGTCACTTCCCAATTTCTTGGATTTGATCACGAAGCCCTCCAACAAATTTGATATTGGTTTGACCTTGAACCTTCGTACAAACCTCCTTTAAAAGTAGACCCCTTTTGATCCTTCAAAAGTTTCTTCTTCAACAGATTTGAAGTTGTATTTCCTTCACTACTTGTGTTGGATCGATTTTCTTCGAGTTTCAGGCTTGAGGATTTGCTTGAGTGTACTTGAGAATATTGTAGGTTAACTGTTTGAATAATGCTTGCTAGTTTGTAATTCAGGTTATCAAGGTTACCTCTTCTCAATAAATTCCTCAGCATTTTATACTGTACTTTTGAAATTTTGCCCGTTGAAGAGATAGGCTAATTTCAAAAGTCACTTGTGTTTGTTGGCTTGTCTTGTCTGCAGTCCTTGATGTTGACATTTCCTCATATTAAATGTCTTGCAAAGATTGCATTATCGCTGCACAGTGCGTGTTTCCCATTGGTTTATTCCTTTTGCACAAATCAGGACTAACACTTTACGCTTTGATAGCTTTGACATGTTACTATTCTGAGTAACATTCTTGACTTTAATCAATGGATCTAAGTCAGTTGTCTTGATTAGATCTTGTCTTTACCCCAGTGACTTGAGTCACTTCGGTTATTGAATGAGTCAACTGTCACTTCAACTTTGAGACTTGGTTTCTGAGATAACTTGAGTGACACTTCTTTGAGCTTGTTCCTCAGTGACACTCCTTGATCGAGTCCTTGACTTCCTTCTTGGCCATACTCGGTGACCGACACACAGCAGAGTCTTCAATCCGACCGCAGTTGATTGACTTCTTGTATTCCTTGGCATAGTGACTTGACTCGGCTTTTCCATTTTATCTATTACAATATAAATTATAAGGAAAATGGGGTGCCAACTTCCTAGTTTAAGTTTTACATGGTATCATCAAAATCTACTTAATAAATTTCCTAACAAAGATGATTTGCAAAATAGAAACGAGACATTTGAAAAATTCCTGGAGGTCGACCGATCAAACAAGAGGTCGACCGGTTCCTGGGAAAACTTGAAAATGAAACAGAGCTCTCTGTATTGCAAAAATATATGGTTGGACCGGTCCAATAGAGGGCCGACCGGTCGAACCCCTATTCGACCAGTTGGACCCCCTTGACCGGTCCGTCCAAATTTAAAATTTTCAAGTTATTCTTCATTTTTGTATTTGAGGTCGACCGTCCGCCTCTATCGTTTTGAAGTAAAAACTATCCGTTGACAAATGAGACAGCTTTTTCCTTATTTTGTGGGGTTGATTTCTAACAGCTATAATCTTGATTTTAATTGCAATTTTTTGTAGATATCAATCTCCAAGAAGGAGCCTATGTTCCTATGAATAGAGGAAGAGTTTGAAGCAACACAACAAGAGAGAATACACTACAACACAACAAGAGATATATCAAGCAAATATATGTGTTCTTCACTTTCACATTCTTGTTGTAATAGCCTAAGTATTTCACTTTCACATCTTGAGGTCTAGGCTTGATTCTTGATTACACTTGTACTTCAAAGTTGTATACTTCCTTATCGAGTTGTAATCTTGAATTTGTGTTCGTCATTCAAACACAAGATATCCTTGTGAGTGTTCTTGTGGTAAGAGCACACTTGGGTGATCTTAGGTGTTAGGTGTAAGAAGATTGTGGTAATCTTCTTGTAGAAGAGTTTGGTGCTCTTCGAGGTGTTGAAGAGTTTGGTGCTCTTCGAGGTGTTGAAGAGTTTGGTGCTCTTCAAGTTGGAAGATTGTGGTAATATTCACAAGGTGTCGTTGCTAGAAGATTGTGGTAATCTTCTAGGAAGATTGTGGTAATCTTCAAAGAGGTGTTGTAAGAAGAGTGTGGTACTCTTCAAGGTGAAGTTGTAATAGTTTTGGTAACTATTAATAAAATTCTTTTTTCTTTTTGAAATCCATCCCGAAGATACTGGGGTGGTAGAGGATTAGGCCCTAGGTGGGTTGCACCTCTATAAATCGACGTGTGTTGTTTAATTTCCCATACCTTCATTCTTGTCATTACTTATCCATTCGAAAAATAGGGCAAAACTCGGAAAATCGGCATAATCTATTCACCCCCTCTAGATTATCGTAGTCACTTGGACTAACAAGTGGTATCAAAGTCAAACTCTTTGGCAAGCTCGTTCCACATTGCGAGTAAAGAGGAAAGATCTATGGCTATGAACGAGAGCTATCTACCAACCGGTGTTTCATTCAATAGACCGCCTCTCTTCTTACAAGGTTGTGGGTTCAAAATTTGGAACACGGTTATAAATGAAGTATCCATCCCGATGAAGAAAAAGGAATACGGAACTCAAATCCCCAAAGCCCTCAAGGAGTTTGATGATGAAGACAAGAAAATATTCTCCTTAAACGGTAAATCTCTTAACATTCTTCATTGTTCTCTTACCGCTACGGAATATAATCGTATTAGAGGTATTCGATCCGCTCATGATGTTTGGGAAAAATTGGAAGTTATCTATGAAGGCACAAAGAAAGTGAAACAAGCTCGTAAGGCTATGTTGGTCAAAGAGTTCGAAAATTTCACTATGAATATTGGTGAAAATATTTCTAAAATGGTTGAAAGGCTTGACAATATTGTAAATCCTCTAGTTGCACTTGAGAAAATTGTTTCCGAAGAGGATAAGGTTACAAAAGTTCTTAATGCTCTTCCCGCCTCTTGGTCCGTAAAAGTTACCGCTATTATCGAAGCTCAAAATTTGGAAACTCTAAATTTTGATGAGCTTATTGGCAATCTTCTCATCTATGAAGTTTATACCAATGAAAGGAGTAACTCAAAGGCATCAACTTCTCAACCGGGTATGGGATCAACTCCAAAAGGTCTTGCCTCAAAATCGAAAAATTATTATTCAAGTGATGAGGAAGATGAAGATGAAGAAGATGAAGATGAGGAACTTATTAGAAAATTTACAAAATTTGTAAAAAAAACAAGGAAAGAAAAACAAGAGACAATTCTTGTTTTAGATGCGGAAAACCCGGACACCATATTGCAAATTGTCCAAAAGAGAAAGAAGAACAAAGAAAGAAAAAGCACTTTCACAAAGCCTTGAAGGCCAAAGCCGAACCAACAACATGGGATGAACTTCTTACATCCGATGATGAGGAAGATGAGCAATGCCTAATGGGCATTAAAGAAGACAATGAGGTACGCTCTAACTCTTCTATTTCTTTTAGTAACGAATTTCATGATGATTATGATGAATTGCAAAATGATTTTGATGAGCTTTAAAATAAATTCCAAAGCTTGCTCTTTAAATACAAAAATTTGAAAAAGGAATTCAACACCATGAAAAATGAAAAGGATAGTTTACATGTTTCTCATGAATCTTACGAGTGCTCATGATGTTACAGTTGATAAGGTTAAAAATCTTGAAAAAGAAAATAGTACTCTTGTTAAGGATATTGATTGTATGAAAAAGGATATGTTAAAGTTTAATTTGAGCACCGATAAAATAACCAAAATACTTGATGTTCAACGTTGTGATCATTTGAAACTAGGACTTGGTTATAAGCCAAATGTTATTAATGATATGAAAAAGAACCAAGTATCTATGCATGCTAATCATTATGCTTCTAGAACTATTACATGTTTTTATTGTGTTAAAAGTGGTCACACGGCAAATACTTGTCGGGCTAGAAATAGCTCAAATTATTATTGGAGACCTAAAAGTCTCAATGTTAATCCCAAAGGACCCAAACACTTGAGGGTACCACAAGAAATTTTCATGTTAGGTACTTGGAGCAACAAAAGCCAAAGGAAATTCAACTCGTCAAATAGACAACAAATGTTCGCGCCATTTCATTGAAAAAGACACCATCAACAAAATCACTTTTCAAGAAGAAGGTATAATCAACAATGGGAAAGATACAACTCTTGGCAATGGCGAAATTGGTAACTCGTATCCTCTTCTTGAATTATGCATTTTATTTTGTTGCACATATTCATGTCTTTATGATTGTTAAAATTCTTTTTCAAAATGTCTCTTATAAAAGAGGTCTCAACTATATGCTCTCGGATTTTCAAAATTCAAAAGAGACCTTATATAGTTTCCTATAGCATATTAAAACTTACATGTTTTACTCTTGATGGTTTTTACAAAAGTATAGTATGTGCTACTTGTCCAAAATTTTATGATGGTTTATATCAATATTGTGTATATTAAATGATATTACTATGCTCGTGTGCAAGATGTTTTGTAAAGATTTTGCAGGAAATATTTTGGTATTAAGGAACAAATGATCATAGACTTATCCATGGCTATCTACATCATGATTTGTCAAGATTGAGAAAGGCATATTGGTTGACAAACAAAATCGAGGTATGTTCATCAACTTTCATTACTCTCATAGACTTAATATTCTTCATGTCGTATGCCTATGTGCTCGATTTCAAAACAATCCCAAAGAATCTCATTAAAGTGTCGTTAAAAGAAATTTTCAACATTTGAAAGGCATTTCTTCTTATGGCTTGTTTTATCCAAAGTTTTAAAATGTTCATATTTTCGAGATAACAAGTTCGGTATAAATAATTTCTCAAAATACGGTTCTTCATAACCGAACTAAACATATTGAGATTCGACATCATTTTCTAAGGGATTGTGCTTCTTAACGAAAACTTGAGATGTGCTTAATTTCGTCTCAAAATTAACTCGCGGATAATTTTTAAAAAACCGTTAACCACCGAGTTTTTTACCTCATTTCGAGCTTGTTTAGGCATAATGCATATTGAATGAGGTATATGTTTGCATTTTGTGTGTTTTTAAAACCTAGGGGTGAAAAATCGGATTTTTGGATCAAAATTCGGACAGAACAAAAAAAAATGGCTCCAGGGACTGAATGACCTAGGGTGTCGACCGGTCCACCACAGCCTGGACCGGTCGAACCCCCACCTAGACCGGTCGAGCTAGCATATTTCTTGGTTAAAATTGTTTATGTCCCCAGACTTAACCATTTTGGCTCTTTTGCTCCATTTTTCAACCCCTTTGCAAATTTCACACAAATTCACTCAAAATGATTTCCTTCTTATAAATTCTATATTTTTGAGTTTATATTACTTGTATTTCATCATTCTTACCTGACTTCTCCGATTAATTGGTGAGTTTAATTCCTTCTTTATCTCAATTGGGTTGAACCCTTGAGAAAGTGCTTATTTTTGATATTTTGATGGAATTATTGTATATGTGTGTTGGGTATGATGATTGTTGATAGATGATATTTGTAGAATTGTATTTGGTGATGGAAATTTTGGCTTGATTACATTTACAAAGGCCATATACATCTTCTTTGTTATTTGACGCACGCCAAGTGTTCGATGAAATGATTCAATAAAAAAATTCTTCAATTGCATGATTCTCTCGATTTCAAAAGTCTTATAAGTTTATAGAGATCGTGTTTTGCTAATCAAATGAGCTTTTACAAGTCAAATGATCGATTTTTCCCTTTTTATTTTGGATTTTAAGCTTCAATGTTCGAAAAGCTCGATAAATCGATAATATTGCGCACTTTGATATGAATGAATGATGTTTTTATTGTGCTAACATTCTTTTTGATGATTCCAAAGGGAAAAAAACACAAAACAAGCTCATTAGCTCAAATAAGCTAGAAAAAGCTCGCAGAAAAAGCTATAAGTTGTGGCTCTTAAAAGCCAAAAGTTGTGAATCATACTTAGTCCATTTGATGTATTATGGACTTTTATACTTGTCTAATGATGTCTTTGGACAGGGGGAGCTTCTAAGCTCATGATATTCAAGTTTCATTGTAAAAGCTAAGCTTTTAGCTTTTGTTTGATTGCTTCTATACTTATCTTGTTGTGCATGTTGAAAGAGGGAGCTTTTATAAAATGTTTTGAAAATCTTTACTCCCATCCTTGTGGTTATTATGCATGAACAGTTGTCTTTTAAAATGGATAGTTATTTTTTACCGGAAAAATTTGTTTTGTTTTCAAAATCGACCTCTTAAAATTGTTTTGGTTTGTAATCATCAAAAAGGAGGAGTTTGTTAGATAAATATTTTTATCATGATTTTGATGATTTTGTTTAACTGTGTTTTTACACCAAAACAATATTCCTAAATGTTTTCCAAATACTCCCAATCAATTTAAAATGTTTTTACTAATTTTTTGGAGTATTTCTGGAAGTTTATTTTCGACAAAAATTGGACAACACTTATGTCTCGTGTTCAATCGGTCGCCCTATAGGGCAACCTATGTCTGAAAGATGATTTCTAAAATAGAAACGAGATGTTTGAAAAATTTCTGGAGGTCTACCGGTCGAACAAGAGGTCAACCGGTGCTTGGGAAAACTTGAAATTGAAACAGAGCTCTCTGTTTGCAAAAATATATGGTTGGACCGGTCCAATTGAGGGTCGACCGGTCGAACCCCTGTTCGACCGGTCGGACCCCCCAGCAGGCAAATTTTCAAGTTATTCTTCATTTCTCTATTTGAGATCGACCAGTCGCCCTACCATTTTGACAGCAGAAACTATCCGTTGACAGCAGACAGTTTTTCCTTATTTTGTGGGGTTGATTTCTAACAGCTATAATCTTGATTTTAATTGCAATTTTTTGTAGATATCAATCTCCAAGAAGAACCTATGTCTGAAAATCTAATCCAAGATCACTCCTATAAATAGAGGAAGATTTGAAGCAACACAACAAGAGAGAATACACTACAACACAACAAGAGATATATCAAGCAAATATTTTTGTTCTTCACTTTCACATTCTTGTTGTAATAGCCTAAGTATTTCACTTTCACATCTTGAGGTCTAGGTTTGATTCTTGATTACACTTGCACTTCAAAGTTGTATACTTCCTTATCGAGTTGTAATCTTTAATTTGTGTTCGTCATTCAAACACAAGATATCATTGTGAGTGTTCTTGTGGTAAGAGCACACTTGGGTGATCTTGTTAGTCAAGTGGCTACGATAATCTAGAGGGGGTGAATAGATTATCTCGGTTTTTCGATTTTGCCATCTTTTTCAAAAAATCAAGCAAAGACGAAATGCTAAGTGCGGAAAATAAATAACACACTTCGATTTAAAGAGGTTCAACCCACCTAGGGCCTAATCCTCTATCACCCTAGTATATCGGGATGGATTTCAAAAAAAAAAAAAAAAAGATTTTATTAATTACCAAAATTAATAATACAACACTTTGAGGATTACCACAACCCTCTTGCAACACCTTGAGGATTACCACAACCCTCTTACACCACCTTGAGGATTACCACAACCCTCTTATAACACCTTTGAAGATTACCACAACCTTCAAACACCTATCACCTAGATCACCCAAGTGTATTCTTACCACAAGAATACTCACAAGGATGTCTTGTGTTGAATGATGACCAAAAATCAAGATTACAACTCAATGATGAATGATATAATATGAGTACAAGTGTAATCAAGAATTGAAAGCCTAGACCTCAAATGTGTGAAAGTGAAAGTGCTTAGGCTAATACAACAAGGTATATGAAAGTGTTTGCTTGTTTGCTCTTTGCTTGTGTAGAGTGTTGTATCTTGTTGCTTGAATAAAGCCTCTATTTATAGGAGAGGTCTTGGCTTTGATTTCCAGACATAGGCTCCTCCTTGGGGAGTGATTTGCTGCAAAAGAAATCATTTAAAATTATCAACTCAGGTACGGGTTGCCCTATAGGGCGACCGGTCGAGCCTGAAACAAATGTGTTGTCAATGTTTTATCGAAAATAAACTCCAAAAAATACTCCGAAAAATAGTAAAAACATTTTAAATCGATCGAAAGTATTTAGACAACATTTAGGGACATTGTTTTAGTTTAAAAACCCATATGAAAAAAATCATGATAAAAACATTTATCTAACAGATCTTAGGTGTTAGGTGTAAGACGATTGTGGTATTCATCTTATGGAAGAGTTTGGTGCTCTTCGAGGTATTGAAGAGTTTGGTCCTCTTCAAGTTGGAAGATTGTGGTAATCTTCACAAGTTGCCATTGCTAGAAGATTGTAGTAATCTTCAAAGAGGTTTTGTAAGAAGAGTGTGGTACTCTTCAAGGTGAAGTTGTAATAGTTTTGGTAACTATTAATAAAATTCTTTTTTTTTTCTTTTTGAACCTCTCAGAATCGATGTGTGTTGTTTACTTTCCCGCACCTTCATTCTTGTCATTACTTATCCATTCGAAAAAGAGGGAAAAACTCAGAAAATCGGCATAATCTATTCACCCACCCTCTAGATTATCGTAGCCACTTAGACTAACAGCAAGGACTCAGAATCGCTACATTGCTTTGCTTTGAATAGATGTGTTATTGTTGAGTGCTCTTGGTATGGGTAGCAATGTCTCACCAACGTCTTGGCATCTTTTAGGAGAGTTGGCCAAAAGTAGCCATGTCTCAAGGTCTTCATGGCTAGTGCCCTTCCACCCGAATGGTTGCCACAACTTCCTTCATGAATTTCTCTAAGACATAGTGAGCTTCCTAGGAGCCAAGAATTTCGGATACGTTTGGGAGAAACCTTTCTTGTATAACTCCCCGTCTGTCATCACAAATCGAGAGGTTTTGCTTCTTAGTTCAGGGCGTCGTCGTGAAGTCGGGAATGACTCCCGTTCCAAATATTTAATGATCTCATCCTTGCACAATAGGTTTTGATGCATGGTATTGAGCACCTCGAACCAGGTTTATCTAGTTCTAGGTGACTAGCTACTAAAAGTGTGATAGCTCTCTTGTTGATGGCGGCCATGGAGCTGGCCAGGTGAGCAAGTTGGTCGGCCTTCGTGTTTTCCCTGCACAGAATTTGTGTTGATAGAAATTTTATTGTATAGATTTTGATGATGCTTAGAAAACTTTGTATTAGAAAGTTGGCACCTGATAAGGGTCTTTTTATGCATGTTTTATGTGTATATTTAAGTATGATTTGAGTTATTTTATTGTTAGTTTCATAAATTTTTGATTGTACATGGTTCACATTACTCCGAGGTGCTTTTATTGGTGTAGATTGATGATTTGGAGCTGTTTTTGGTGAATTTTGGGCCATGGTTTCATGTCAAAACATACCCGGGGTTTCGGATGCAAAAACACTCAAAATCCCAAGCTAAACGCGTTATTTTGGGGCCTTTTCGGTCAAACACGGGCAGGTGTGTTTTTAAGCACACGGCCGTGCTTTTTAGAAGTTAAAAACGACCAATTTTTCGACCGACGACGTACCAAACACGGCCGTGTTGAAATTCCAAAAACACGGCTTTGCTGCTTTTAAAGCACGGGCGTGCTTTTGGCCCGGACTGGTTTTTTTCTTTGGCGGAAATTATGGAGACTTTCCTTTTCGCTTTTGACAACCTTTGAGCAACTTTTACACCTCATTTTGATGCACCAAGCTCTATTATTCCCTCAATTGTCATGTGGACACAATGATTCAACCAACTCAACCATGAATGTGCACACAATGATTCAACCAACAACCATGGAAGTGGAGCATTTGTTAGCATTATTGATGTGTTCTTTCACAAAGATGGTGCCTATAAAAGCCAAGAGTTTCAGTTGGAAATTTATTCATAATTCATGTAGTATTCATTGATAGAGAGATTCATTGTATATTCATTGTATATTCTAAGTTTCAAAGCAAAATACATTGAGAGGATAAAAGAGAGGTAGAGTTGGAAGTTGAAGAGCAATAGAGGAGAAGGCTTGGAGCTCAACATCATTGCAATCAACCAAGGAGGAAGTCTTGTATTGGTCTTGAATAAGAGCTAAGTACACCATGTTCATTTTATTCATATCTTCTTGTGTAGTATACTCTTTTGACAAAGCCATGTGTAGCTAAATTTCTAGTGTTTGAAAGTAATGAACTCTAGAATGAATTTGTAATTAAGGTTTGTATGTTTTTAATAAAATCTTCATGTTTTGTGTGATTCACTTATATTATGCTTTATTCATTCAAATTGGTATATGCGCAATATTGATTTGAAGTTTATTTTTCATTCGGGAAATCGAGAGATTCATGGTGAAATAGAACCTATATAAGTGAAAAGAGTTGCATGCAATCCTAGATATAGGACGACATAAATCTTCTAGATTAGGGTCAAACCTAATATGGGAATTCACAAATCGTTATAATGCTGTCTTGAGGGTTTTAACTAGAAAGAGATTTTGATTAATCAACTTGAGATTAGAAGTTATTCGCTCGATAGAGGGTTTAACTTAAATCGGGGATTTCTACGGTCCATGAAACATGAGATTTTACTAAAAGAGGTTGGTTTTTGCTTAAGGGACTATGGTTGTATTTTTATCTTGTTAAATCACAAAAAACATTCTAGAGGGATTTACATTCAAACACATTTCTAGCTCTTGATTTCTTAATTCTACAATCTATTTTTATTTGATCTTTTGTAAGTTGCAATTATTTTAAAATTCTCTATTTTTCATTTTCATTAAACAAACAAAACTCTGAAAATTGCTAGATTAAATAACAAAAAGACGGTAATTATTAGTACGTACAATCCTCGTGGGAATGACACTCGGTACTCAATAATCTATACTACAAAACGATAGGTGCACTTGCCTATGGTTTTCTAGAGTAGCTTTTGAGCCATCAGCACCCCAATTTTTGTATGTAATTTCAACTTTGTAATAGTTAGAATATTAGTTGAGTCGTCAAGCAGCCAAGTTGAAGATGCATAAGACTTGGTGAAGAAGTGCATAGAAGATCCAGCTGAGTCGTAGCTAAGTGGTCAAGAAGAACTTCAGTCAAGTACATCATTTGTGTCTTTCAGAAGACTTACAGCAGATCATCCAAGAAATGAAGGAGAAGACTCAACTTATAGGGTAAATCAGCTAAAGGACTTAAAGAAAGCTGAAAAAGTCTGTTGTGAAGGAAAGTCAAAGACTTACCCATTTTGGTAAGAAGACAGACCTGCAACCTTAAAAGTTGTCTTGCTGAAAGAGTGCAAGTGGCAGAGACCAATGGAATGCTTGCAGAAATCTGGTTCTTTTCAGAAGCCTTCAGGTAGTTAATACAAAGGTTGGGTCAACATCAAATGTTGCAAGAACAAGACAAGCTAACAAACAATAAGTGAAAGTTTGAAATTTTCTATCTCTTCAACGGACATATTTCAAACTCTCACTATAAAAGGCTTAAGAGTTTTCAGAGAGTGAGATACATGACACGCAAGAGAGCAAAAATTCAAACGTGAAATCTGAGCAAACAAGCAACAAGCAATACAATACTCTCTCTCAAGAAAAATTCTCAAATCCTCAGGCCTAAAACTTGAAGTGATTTTATCCTACACAACCTTGTAAAATATAGAAGTCATACTTCAAAGTTAAAGAGGAAAATTTATTTTCAAGACAAAGGGGTATGTTCTTCCAAGAAGTGAAGGAAGTTCAGTGAGGTTCTAGTTCGAACCTGGTTCAAATCTGAAGGAGGGCTAAGTGATCAAGTTCTGAATATTTGAAGAGCTAAAGTAGTGAGGCAGTTGCCTTGCGAAGAGTTGAGTCCCAGGAGTGTAGCCAGCTGTGTGATCAAGGTTTGCTCGGACTATTTGTACTTTTGTAACAAAGTTACTATTGCATTAGTGGATTCCTCCTGGAGTAGGAGTAGAGTGGAATAGAGGAATTACCATATCCTCAAACTAAAGCTTTGGACTTGTTGGAGGGCTACGTGATCAAATCCAAAAGTCTAAAGGAGCTGAAGTAGGAGGACAACCATCTTGTGAAGAGCAGAGTCTCAGAAGTGAAGTCAGCTATGTATCAAGGCTAAGCTTGGACTGTCGTACTATTGTAACGAAGTCACTGTTACTGTAGTGGATTCCAACAGGAGTTGGAGAAGAGTGGAGTAGAAGAATTACCCCATCCCCGAACCACTATAAAATTGCTCTGTGTCTTTTACATTCAGCACATTTATTTCTTGCATATTATATTTGTGTTTGTTAAACTTGCTAAGTCTACTGATAATAACTTAACCATAAAATAAGTGTTGAAAACATATTTTAATCAAAGGGTGTAAGATTTTCGCTGAAAAATCAAGTTTGTTGTATTTCTAAAAAGGTCACCTCACTCAGCTGAGTTATCTTATCAATAGTTCTCTCGAGTCTATTGAGTGTCTAACTCAACTGTTAAGGTTGAACTAAGTTGTCCCTCAAGGACTAAGCTGACTTGTGATAAAACTCTGATTTAAAGGATAAAAGTCGAAAATAGTTTAAGTCTATTCAACCCCTCCCCTCTAGACTTAACTTAAACACTCCTTGGGACCTACAAGTGTTATTAGAGCGGTTGGTTTGTCGAGCCTTCGCACTGGTTATTGAATTAGATCTCATTCTTTTTCAAAGATACAACACTTGTTGTTTTCAAAAATTTTCTTTTAAAAAGTTGTTGTCATGGAAGCAAATCTAACTCGCATTCTTATGTTCACTGTTGAGGAATTTGATGACTGGAAGATTCGTATGCAGACACACCTTTCTACTTTACACGATGAGATAGTTCATCATTGAGGATGGACCTCTACATTAATGAAAGTGAACACACCGCAAGGGCTTCGTTGCACCCGTGGTCAAGGAGAGGTGTTGTAGCTCCGGCCGCACCAAGATCCGCAATTGTCGAAAAGCACCGACGCGAGTGGACCAATGAAGATAGAAAGAGATACAACTTGGACAATGTTGCCAAGAATATTTTGTACAAGACTCTTAATAAAGCCATGTTTAACAAAGTTAAATCACGCAGAACGGCTAAAAGGATCTGGGAAAAGTTGACTTTAATTTGTAAAGGATCAGAACAAATTAAAGAAAATAAATTAATTATTGTTGTACAAAAATTTGAAAATTTTAAAATGCTTGCAGGTGAAACTCGCATTTCTGAAATCATAAATGAGCTCTCAGCTCTTGGAAAAGAATACACACAGAATGAGATGTGTATGGAGATTCTGAGGTCGCTCCCAGCTAAGTGGAAAATGAAGGTGATGGCCTTGAGACACTCCATGGACTTGACAAGAATCTCCAACCATGAGCTATTCTCAGATTTGAAAGCTTATGAATTTGAGCTCCGAAGGAAAGAGCAAGAAGAGATAGATGTAGCCAAGACAGCTGCTCTATTGGCTGGAGAATCCAAGAGAGCTGACTCCAAGAATACCATTGACCAAGAGGATATTGCCCTTTTGGTAAAAAGATTCAACAAGTTCTTTAACAAGAAATATAAAAGGAACAAGGGTGAAACCTCCAGAAGACACTCAGCTCCTTCCAAGACCAAGGAAAATAGCCCACCAAGGAGAGCTGACCACCAGAGAGCTGAATATCAGAGAGCTAATTACCAGAAAGCTGAGAACCTGTGCTGGAATTGCAGATAGCCAGGACACTTTGCTGTTGATTGTTCCTATCCACCAGTCAACAAGTATAGGAATGAGGAAGAAAGAAAAGTCTTCTGAGAAAGAAGACAAGAAAAGAAGAAAGCCATGTTGGCTGTTGAAAATGACACAGCCAAGTGCAAGGAGACAGCTGAGTCAGACAGCAGTGAGGCAGACTATTCCTCAGACTCATGGCCAAAGAACAAGAAGATGAGGTACATTCTAACTCATCTAATTCTAATTCTGATGACAGTGATAGTGACACAAACACTTCATCACCCACAGATTTTTATGATTCATTAGGCAAAATGATGAAAGACTTTGAGCACGTAAAATCATCAAACTCACTTTTAAATGAGGAAAACAGCCACCTCAAAAGCCAAAACTCACAGCTGACTTAAGAGTCGAGTACTCTTAGTCATATAGTTGTTGAGAACAAAGAGCTGAAGGTTGAGATTGTTAAGGTCAAGGCAGACTTAGCTAAGATAGAAAAGAGGGAAAAAGATTTGAAAATTTTGATTACATCATTTAGCAAGTCATCCAAAATACTTGATGAATTGATAATGATACAAAAAAAGAGTGGAGATAAAACAGGCGTAGGATTCAATTCTTTTGTTAATGCTAAAACTCCAATAGTGATTTCGGAAAAAGGATTCTCAATCAATGAAGGAGTCCAAAAGTCAAAAGCACCATATGTCGCACCCACTCACACCCACAATCACACACATGCTAGCCTGGGTTATAAAGGCAAAGGCAAAAAGCCAACAAAGTATGCTGAAAGGACATCTGAAACTAAATTTAGAAGAGTCCATCAACAGACTCCTAACAGAAAATATTCTGTGAAAGCAAAACAGAACTACCAAAAGCCCCAAAGGTTTCAGTATAGAAAGCCATATGAAGGGAGTGGTAGAAATTATCTTAGTCAGGCTGATTGGAAAAATCAAATGAGATATCAGGCAAGTCCTAAGGGATATAAACCCAAATGTCAAAGACCTCAGACTCAAAATAGGTCATTCCCTAAGCAAAGAAACCATTATCAGCACACATATGCACCGACACAATGCTCACTATGCACAGAAGATTCATAACTAACCTAAGAAAGCAAATGCACCAGCACACTCACAGGCATACAGACAAAAGAGACAGTTGTATGTGCCTAAAGCTCCCAAGCAATTTGCTAAGATTCATTATGATTGTGGAACTGATAGGTGGCAACCTCTTAGAGTCAGATCATTTGGCGATGGGTTGGTTAGATCACCTTATAGTGCTAACCCCTCAGGACCCAAACAGGTTTGGGTACCTAAAAATTGATTTCCTTGGTTGCGGGTTCAAGGAACAGCTGAGTGCCAAGGAACCTGGTACATGGATAGTGAATGTTCCGGCACACGCATCGATATAAGAAGCATTTATCAAACCTCAAGGAATCAAGAGGAGCAAAAGTTATATTTGGAGAAAATGAAGCTCCATGAGAGATAAGAGGCATTGAATCCATAAAGAAAAATGGACTGAAAATAACAGATGTAGCCTATGTTGAAGGGTTGAATTTCAATATGTTGAGTACCAACCAACTCTGTGATAAGGGATACAATGTAGGATTCAACATGGGTGTATGCCAGATTAAGGATGTTGAATCAAATGAAGTTGTCTTTATTAGGATCAAGACAAAAATATGTATGCAGTGGATTGGTCAACTGCTACACCAAGTACATGCTTATTAGCAAAGAGCACAGCCGAATCAAGTTGGTTGTGGCACAAAAAGTTGAGTCACCTAAATTTCAAGACAATCAACAAGCTTGCACGGAGTCATCTTGTGGAAGGATTGTCAGACTCAATGTACAAGAAGAAAAGCATTTGTGATGAATGCTAGATGGGAAAGCAAATCAAGTACTCATTCAAGGATAAGCCAAGTCCTTCTTCAACAAGTATCTTGCATTTGTTGCATATGGATTTATTTGGGCTTGTTATACCAGCTAGTATCAGTGGAAAGAAAACATGGAAACAACCAAAAAACAATATAGAAACAAACCAGAAATATAGAAAACACCATATGAACAAAAAGAGCTAAAATATGTAAAATTGTATCAAAACATCAAAAATTACGTTGAAACAACAAAGAAACATCATAACATTATTAAAAGCAAAAGATGGAAACAACCGAGAAACAACGTAAATAATATTGAAAACACCACATGAATAAAAAGAGCTTAAATATAGGTAAAACTTATATTTACATATTGAAAACTACATGGAAACAACAAAAAAATTATTAGAACAACATTAAAAATATTATAGAACAACACATAAATAATAGAAACAATGTACAAAACAATACATGAACAAAAAACAACGTAAAAATAGGTAAAAGTTGTTTTGAAACAAAAAATAATTCTTCCGCATACCCGCATAAACAAATTTATTTTTGTTGATATATTTAATATAGATTTTGCATATATAATATATATTATAATAAAAAAATTATCTATTAATACTATATAAGCATTTATAAATTGATAATAACAACTTTTGTAAAAATATTTTATAAATATATATTATAAATATATATTACTTTTTTCACTTTCTTTGCATTTAATTTTATTTAGTTAAGGCGGGATGTATCGCCCTACCCCGCCCTATGACCGCAACAGACGGCCCTCCCGCATGGGCGGACCTAGTAGGGTGGGGGGGGGGCCCGCCCCCCCAATATTTTAATTTTTTTATTTTTATATGTAAATATTGGGATTAATTCCATTTGCCCCCCTTATTTTTTTTTTTTTTTGGGTAAAAAAAAGAACGTCAATTTTGTATTGTAGTAATTATGTATTTTGGGATACTTAATGATGAATATTATCATTCTATTTGATACAAATTAGTGTTGTAAAAATCGGCCTAGGCGGCCGCCTTTGCCAAAATCGGTGCAAAAAATCGTTTGTTTTGGCCAAAAATCAGCCTATGCGCCAAACTATCTGGCTTAGGTGCTTGTCATGCGGCCAAAAAATCGGTTCTAGGCGCCGTCCTAGGAGGTATGGGCTGCAAAAATTGGCCTTCCTCAGTGTCGAATCTTGGTTCCGCCCCTGTCTCCCTATCCCATTCTAAGGATGGAGTGGGTCGAAATCTTTAGATACCCGCCACATTGCCATTTCTACCTGGGCCTGGCTTAAAATTTCAGCTCTACTCTCAACTCCTGAAGAGAAAAAAATAATTTAAAGTCGAATAATTATAGAAATTTTGAGTACTATTCCGCAGGTTGTGTGTTAAAGTTTTCAACTATTATATCTAAAATATTTCTCTGCTGCAGAAAAGTCTGACAAATTGATTGACAATAATAATACATAAAAAAAAAAACAATAATAAATGAAAATATTTGACGAATTACCGACCAATGAACTGTGCCGACCTTGAACCAGTGAACTGCACCACCCTCAAATAAAAAACGTCATTAAAAAAAAATTAAAAAAGTCAGACACGCTTAATTCGCGACCCCACCCCACCACCCCAAAACACGTGTATGGATGGCAAGATGATTTGAAATTCATGGATTCGTCCGACCCGCAGAAGAATATTGCGTCGGATCAAACCGAGTCAAATGGATCGGTAAATGAACAGGTTTAAATATAGGATTATTGATTTTTTGCAATATGTACTATAGGATTATTGCGGTTTCAGTACTTGGACTATTTTTTTTTAAAATAGTACCTAAACTAAACAAATTTGTTGAACTACAATAAAAACATTTTACTTCCTGCAACCCTAATTCATTACCCATAGTAATCAGTTCAAGCATTGACAATTCATCAGGGTCACAAAAATCAATGTGACTTACCGTCATTTTCTCACCCACGTAATATGTTGACCCATTATGTCTGAACTCCCCAAAATGATACATTCTTATGATAAATAGTTCAGAGTTCGACCCTAAGCAGACAAAAACAAAAAAAAAACAAATCAGTTCTTCATCAAACCACAAACCCAATAAATGTTAAGTTTTTAAAGAGTTTTTGCACCCCAAACATCCAACATTTTACTCGAAAATGATTAAAAATTACCGTAATCGGGGCACATCCTCCCAACGGAACATCGTGGTTTGTTCGGTCTCTAATTGTCCATCCCATTGTGTCTCTTTCTTCTATGCTTGCCGCAATATTTTTTTCACGTTTCCAAGCTTCGAGATTTTTCACAAAGTTAATTTTGATCTGCTTAACTTTAGGGCTTGCAAGTTGCAATTTGGGAACCCTAAGCCTCTATTTGGGGATTTGTGATTTCTCGTGCAAATCACGTGAGTCTTTAGGCGGAGATTAATGACAACCTAAATCGACGAAAATACCTTCAAAAAAAAAGGGCATGCGTGTCACGTGATTAGGGATGGCAATATGGACTGACCCTGGCCCGACCGACCCCGTGGTGTTTGGGGCGGGCGGGGCGGATCAGCCCCGCTCGAGACGGGGCGGGGCGGATCCGCCCAGACGCAGGGCAGGTATGTCCGGGTATTGTAATTGCCCCGCCCGCCCCGCCCAAAAGAGATATATATACATTAATATTATTATTATATGATATTATAAAAAATACATTTAGCTTTCACAAAAAAATACATTTACAATAATACATTATAGAATATTATAAAAATATATTTAAATTTCACAAAAAAAAAAAAAAATACACTTTGTTAAATTAATTTTAAGCTCAAAAATTCAAAACGGGCGGGTCCGCGGCACTGGGCAAACCATTTTGGATCCGTGGCGGGGCACGGGGCGAGGCGGGCGCGGGGTAACTAGCACGGGGCGGGTCCGGTATTCAATTACCCGCCCCGCCCCGCCCGCCCCATTGCCATCCTACACGTGATGGAATCTCTGGAATATTCCATCACTAATGTGTATTAGGTTGCGATTCAACAAATTCGTTTAGTTTAGGTACTATTTTAAAAAAAAATAGTCCGTGATCGAAACCGCAATGACCATATAGTACATGTTGCAAAAATCAATAACCCTTAAATATATTGCTCTCTCTCTCTCTATATATATATATACCAAAATCTATTGTTATTATTTATTAATAATTTTTCAAATAAAACTTGATATTGAATCAAACTAGAATCTAAGGATCCATTTGCATTGATGGATTTGGAGCTAAGGATTTCAAATCTATAACAAATTCATCGATGATGTTTGGATGAAGTCATTTTATGATGGATTTCAAATCATGGAAACTATTTTCTTATTTGGAGTCATTTGAAAACATTCTCATAAATCATGTTCCAAATCCAAATCCTCTAATCCAAATGCAACCTAAAAAATTTTGAAAAGAAGGAAGTATCATGTTATGTTGTGAATGCTTATCTTTAATATACTCATATATGAGTTTGCTTGTTTTACTTGATTAGCTAGATATTTTAGTGTATCCAAGTGCAATGTTTACTTTAGTTCATTACCTATACAATATAATTAATTTCAATTTGATACAGTTGATATTTATCTTACCTTGTATATATAATGAAATAAGCATAACATCCCTATTAAAAGTTTAGAATAAATTTTGACTATGGTACCCATTATTTCTATACTATAATCACAATTTAAACTTATTTTTTAATTATGAGTGAATTAGTGAAAAACATAATATTCCACATAATTGTTATCGATTAGATTACACATTTGATAAGAATTTTGACTAATATATCATTTAAATAATCATGTGAAGTACAAAAAAATATATTGCATAATTCAATCTTAATCCACATTTTCCATCAAAATAAGTATATGATTTTATATTTTTATAAATACATAAATATATATTTATATATTATGGGGATATTATTTGATAAGTATTGGGAGCAAGATAAACTATATATCTCGCTAATTGGGGATGACAATTTGACCGCCTCTTTTACAACCCTCCCGTGTCGCCCGTCCCGTGACTTGGAATGGGTTTGGGTATCACTTTTGCCCCATGGCATACCCTATTTGGCCTCGCTTTAGAGATTTTATTTATTTTTAAAATACACTTAATAAATATTCTATATGACCACAAGTTGGGACGAGTCCTGGCTTGTCTACATAAGAATTTCATAATCAGATAGAATATAAATATTTTTACATATATTAAATAAATTAAAAAAATAAAACTGCAATGAGGGGACGAGTACGCAAAGGGCAACCGTACGTGATAATGTGATATTAAGTACATAATATATTCAATGATATTTTTATAAATAATATGCATTAATAATAAAAAAAATATATGATAAAAAAGTTTAATAATGATGCAAGTGAAAAATAATCTACACGGGTCTATCAATCCGCCCCATGGGATCTTCAAATACCCGCCCGTATTGCCCCATCGTCATCCATTCGGTTAAACCCAAACCCGTATGAAATGGTGGGAGAAGAAGAATTAAAAAGAAAGAAAAATGAAAAAGTGGGTGCAAAATGTTGAGCCAAACTTATTTTTGACTGCGGATTAATTCTTCTATGAACAATGTTTATTTATTAAAAAAAATGTGTTTCAAATTTCAACCAGCTCATTTATAAGGTTGCAACTTGACCAGTCGTTTTCCCGGTTCCCACGCGTTCATATTATCAATATCCCAATTCAAGAGAAACTCGTTTTTAGAGTTAAAAAGATCATTATATAAACGCCTCTCGTTTTACACAGCTGTACACACACACTGCCACCCATATTATTTTCTTGAATCTTCCATTCTCCACCACTCTCTAACAAGTAGAAAGTAGAAACCAAATAAAAATCAAATACCATTAATATTCCGCCTAACTATTATTAGCTCTAGGAAACCTTACAACCATCCTCTGAATTTCATACTTGCATCAAATAATTCGTATCTGATCTGCTCGTTTGTGTTGCGCGATAATGCCGGAGATCGAAGAGGCCTCGGGCTCCGGGGCCACCGCCTCGACTCTGGCTTTGTCGCCGGAGAATGCTTTGTTTGACAAGTACGAGCTCGGTAAACTTTTGGGTTGCGGTGCATTTGCTAAAGTGTATCATGCTAGGGATGTTGCAACTGGCCAAAGTGTTGCTATTAAGGTCGTTAACAAGAGCAGGCTCAACAATAACGCTATTCTCATGGCGAATATCAAACGTGAGATTTCGATTATGAGGCGGTTGCGCCACCAGCATATTGTGAAGCTTTTCGAAGTTATGGCCACCAGAGGAAAGATTTATTTTGTTTTGGAGTTTGTTAAGGGTGGGGAATTGTTTGCCAAAGTAGCGAAAGGCCGGTTTAGCGAAGATCTAGGACGGAAGTATTTCCAGCAACTGATCTCCGCCGTGAGTTACTGCCACTTGCGAGGCGTTTACCACCGGGATCTGAAGCCGGAGAATCTGTTGGTGGACGAGAATGGGGATCTGAAAGTGTCCGATTTCGGCCTCAGCGCCTTGACGGATCAGGTTCGGGCCGACGGGCTTTTGCACACGCTTTGCGGCACGCCGGCGTACGTGGCGCCGGAGATCCTCGCGAAGAAAGGCTACGACGGCGCTAAAATAGACGTGTGGTCGTGCGGCGTCGTTTTGTTCGTGCTCACCGCTGGGTATTTACCCTTCAACGATCCCAATCTGATGAGTATGTACAAGAAGATTTACAAAGGCGAGTTTCGGTGCCCCAAGTGGATGTCGCCGGATCTCAAGCGGTTTTTGTCTCGCCTTCTCGATACGAATCCCGAAACCAGAATCACCATTAATGAAATCAAGGGTGATCCATGGTTCAAAAAGGGTTACAGAGAGATCAAACACGAAGATTCTATTTCTAGCGCCGTTGTGAAGGAGGAAGAGAAGAAGCTGTTGGATTTGAACGCGTTTGATATAATTTCATTCTCCCGGGGCTCGATCTCTCTGGATTATTCGATGACAAGTTCAAAGTGGCGGAGGATGTGGACCGGCTCACAGTGGAGGAGTCGCCGGAGAGAGTTATAGAGAAAGTGGAGGAGGTGGTGAAGGCGGAGGACGGCGGACTGCAATTGAGGAAGACGAAGGAATGTGGGGTGGAGCTGGAGGGGCAGAATGGTAATTTCATCGTGGCATTGGACGTTTTTCGGTTGACTGATAGGTTGGCCGTTGTGGAGGTGAAGAGGAAAGCTGGGGATGCCAAAGCGTTCTCTGGGCTGTGGAAAGACAAAATTAGGCCTGTAATTATGCGGCAACTGGAGCAGCAGGTTCCCGGTAACTAGGATTGATGTTTTCTACCAGGCCCGGAGTGATAGTCGGGGGTTTTTTCGACTTTTTAGAGTTGTTGGCATTTAAGATAGAAGATATTTACCGGATCTGTACGATTTTATTGTGTGCTTGTATACTATTTTATTGTCAAGTGTGAATAATAAGATACCACAGAGTATGTGATGTATTAGTAGAATGTTAGGAACAGGAAAATAAGAATGCAGGCTCGGGATTTTCAGATTATTGACCCGGGTTGTATTATGTGCATATGAAATGCAGGTCTAAGAGGAGTGGATTCATCGTTTTAGACAATGATTTTCTGGTGTGGATTATCATTTAGTTTTCTTGTTTCGAATATAGGTGTGATTTCGTCTATTCTTTTACATATTCTTGTTCAGTTTGTAATGTTCTTTGTGTTGGCAATTGAACGTTCTTGTGCTATTTTTTTTTTTTTTGTTGTTTTATTTATCCATCTCCCTGCGTTTAAATGGTCAATTAGAAGCATATCCCTAGATTTGGGGTAATTAAAAAAACAACTAAGTTTCAAGATTACAAAAAGCATCCCTAGGTTTGAGAGACTTCAATAAAAAGGATCTTGTATAAAGTAGTTAATGTCCGGGGTTCTGAAAAGAAAAAAGAAAAATTGAAGGGAAAAAAGAAAAAGAAAATAGATCGAGAAAATTATCTCCTTAGTTTTTGGACCTTTTCTGTAGATTATGGTAAACAAGAAGGGGGTGGAAATTATTTCTTCTTTGTAACCAACAAGGATATTTGTAAGATTTTAGAAAAACTTTTTGAATTTATGTAATTTATGGAAAATTTGTGAATAGAGTAATGCACGAGCATTTTATTTTTAGATTATCCAGACAAATTTTTGATGATGTTAACAAATTTCTTCAGGTTAACTTAATGTTTGGGGCAAATTGTTAATTGACACATCAAACCTCAAAAGTACTTTTTGTAATTTTAAAACTTAGCTAATATTTTTTAATTATCAAATACTATTTGTAGTAAACCCAAGTTTAAATCTATGGGCACTTCTATAGCATTGATAACCAACTAAAGCCATCATTTTGAAGTTCCAAACAAGCTCCAGCATGGCAGTCGGCTTGCCACATTAGGAATCCAGAATAGTGGCCTAGAAGAGTGATTGGTCAGACTGGTCGGTCAAGTTAACAGGATACCGTGATAGCAAGGTCGAGTTTGGCAAGATGAACTAAAGAAGTCAACGATGATCGACCTTAAGGCTTAACGGCAGACAAAAGCACCACCTGTAAAGCTTCTGTCAAGACAAGTAAATAATAAAATATTGTCTATCCAATATGCAATCTGATGCTGCTAAGCTGCAGATCACTCGAAGTTAAGGGATCTGAAAGTCAACGTCTTCTTCTCCCAAAGCTAGAAATCTTCTTTGGTGCGAACTTGCCTACAACACCAGAAAACGTTAGATGGGCCCTTGGGTTATCCCAAGAAAGCCCATCCCACGCTAAAATCTACACGTGAATGAGAGAAAATCCGGAGCAGAAAGACAACAGTTGAAAGTATTGAATCTGAATTACTTACAAATGAGATGGAGTGACCTTTTTATACCTGGTATAGCGGGGCTCATGGGCCATGTAGGAGAACGCGGCGCGTGCCCGATTCCGGGCCTCGTGGACTGGAAATTCTATATGTAGCCTAATAGTGAATAAATAATATTGGTTAATTAATGATATTAAATAAATGTGTTAATAAATAATAATAAATAAACTTCTGGTGTGTGTCTATCCTTTCCTGCATATTGCTCATTTGGCATATCAGAAATGAGCTGGTTTTTCACAACAAAATCTGGATAGTGGATACGGCTACTATCCATCTTCGGGTACTCATTGTAGAATCATCATCACTGCATCGGGGATGCATGCACAACGACCAACAAGACCTTCTTATCCTGCGTAACCTGCGAGTTCCTGGGCGGGCCAGACAAGCTCCAAAGATTGTGGAAGTCAACTGGCAAAAACCCCTCCCGGGTTGGATCAAGGTAAATACGGATGGCAGTTCTTTGGGGGCGTCGGGCAATCTCACTGCTTCCGGGGTTTTTCGGAATTGTAGAGGCTTCTTTCGGGGGTGTTTTGTTAATCATTGTGGTTCGGGCTATGCATTTGAAGTTGAATTGGTCGCAGCAATGTGAGCGATTCAGTATGCTTTTGTCAAGGGTTGGACACGACTTTGGCTGGAGTCGGATTCGATGTATATAGTGAACTTGCTGGAGAAGAGATCGGCAGAGGTCCCGTGGCGCCGCCTTAGCAATTGGCGTTATACCTTGCATCTTCTCGCTCATATGGATTTTGTGGTCTCACATATTTTTCGGGAAGGCAATCGGGTGGCAGACATGTTGAGCAAGAAGACGGAGTCCGACACATGGTGGGGCGTCTCGCCTGCGGAGTTAGTACATTATCTCACTGATGACTATGTTGGCCAATCCAACTATAGGTTTGTTACTTAGTGTGTCCCCGCTTCATGTTTCTTTTCCCATTTTTGGACGCTTTTTTCATTACTGGGGGTACTCTTTTTCCTACCAAGGGTTTTTCCCACAAGGGTGGGTTTTACCTTGGGAGGTTTTAACGAGGCCCCAACCATTCAGCCATTTGGTCGGCTTGTGACCATTTCGTTCTATTTTATGACATTGATTCCAGGCTTACTTTTGGTTACCTGATCAGCCTGTGATAAGGACAACTCTCTTTTTTATTTTTATATATTATTTTGAATATATTCAAAAAAAATAAATTTTTGCCCACAACACAATCCATGCAAGATAGGAGAGGACATGTGTCTCACTCGCATTCCAAGTAATCATTTTCTCCACTAATTGTAATATTATAAATAGAAGTCATTTATGGCTGAAAAATGACTTTTCGACTTTGTAATAAATGATCCATAATAGAATCCCCTCATAAATCACCCACCGGCCAGGAGCATGGCCTGGATCCGGGCCTCGTGGGCTGGATAATTCTATATGTAGCCTAATAGTTAATAAATAATATTGGTTAATTAATGAGATTAAACAAATGTGTTAATAAATAATAATAATTACGAAAAAACTTTTTTGCCCACAACACAATCCATGCAAGATAGGAGACGACAAGTGTCTCACCCGCATTCCAAGTAATCATTTTCTCTATTAATTGTAATATTATAAATAGAAGTCATTTTTTGCTGAAAAATAACTTTCAACACTGTAATAAATGCTCCATAATAGAATCCCCTCATAAATCACCCACCGACCAGATATTCATCTTGGTCATATCAAAAAAAGGTACAGTTTTAGCAGCTTAGGTTGTGATTGGTAGTGAAATCTTTTTCCAAATTTTCATTTTTGAGTGAAAATTTTTATTGGAAGTGTGATTGTTTATGGAAGAAATGAGAAATTTTCAAATAAAATTTCATTTCTCTCCAAAATTAATCTCATTTGTGTTTTCTCTCTCACACTTTCCAATACCCAATTATACCATTTATTTCTCTATCTTCTTCATATTCATATAAAGAATTACGATAATTTCTTTAATTTATCACTATCTTTATTATTTTTTCTCTTAATATTGATAACGAAATGTATAAAATGAGATCTATATTGCCTATTTTTGGATCAATTTTTTATTTTTATTCAATTTTTTTGCATTATATTTTGTACTATGTTTTCCACAAAATTTTTCACAAAGAATCAACATCTGTAGAAAAGATTATTCATCACATCAACACAATCATTACAAACTCTACACATTCAACTTTTACTTTAAAAAAAAAAATTAACCACTATTCTTTCGAGAAAGTGAAAAATAGATTTTAACGAAAGACAACCAATCACAACCTAAATCATTTGTTCTTAATTTCCAAGTCTATTACACTCATATTTTGTGTTGTTGATCAAAAGGCCGTCAACATATAGGATTTTGAAGTAGTTCTTTTTTTCCTTGGGTAACCCAACTTTTAGCTGACTATGCCTGAGGAGAATAGCTCCGGCCCATCATCGTTGCCACCAATATAAATCGTGGGATGTGACGACGGATGGCCAAGTCTGAGTTTTCACCAAGTCCTTCACTAGCTCTTATATGCCTCGGGAGCATTTCGATGGAGTGTGAGTTAGAAACCACAACCCCCACCCCACGAGATACATAAATCCCTTTGTTTAGGCAGAAGAGGGGTCTGCTGCTCACATGATGTATTTTATTAGCAACGAAGAAAATTGAATAAGATTTTTCCGCACTTCTCTGCAGAATTTGAATTCATCAGTCATCAAAGAGTGTTCTCCACGACATTTTGAGGTTGCTTCAAATTTGCAGCAGATTTGGGACATGTTTGCCAGAGCTGTTTGTGCGTATAATATGAGTCTGACATTGAATATTATATTTAGGAATATAAGATTATCTCTTAACACGGGATTTGGATTCATGAGCAGCATAAAATGACAAAGGCAACTGGTGGCTTAATTAGCGCCACCACAAAGATTGTGGGGTGGAGGTCGGCTCAAATCCCCGCCTCCATCATCAAATTGTTTGTGGGGTGGAGGTCGGTGCGTTCACATCCCGCGGTTTTCTTGGCGGCAGAAGAATGAGGAGCCGGAGCTTTTGTCCTCGGCGATAGTCGGCGTAAACCCTGTTCGAGTTATAAAAAAAAAAAAAAAAAAAAAAAAAAAAAATGACAAAGGCAGGCACGATTTTTGTGCTGGCTATCCTCATATGCCAGTTCAGCTGGTTCCTGGTTGGTATGATAAGACAAGTAGTGGGTATTATTAGTTTATTAACTTATAAACTGGCTTTGGACCTTTTGGTCAATTTTTTGTTCCACTTGAACGTTAACTGGGGTTAACTGTGTTAATTGGTTTCCAAAATTTTCTTCTCTTTTTTTTAGTTAATTAGAATAACTTTATGACTTCCAAAGCAGAAGACGCCAGAAGTCAGTTTTTTAATTATTTATAAACATTTTGGTGTGTAAACTTTAAAGATCATCATCTCCTGTAATTTTCATTCAAAAATTGAAAATTGAGTAACGGTTTATCTTGTAAGATATTATACATGTGCAATAACCATAGTAAGAAAGAAAAAAAAACTGTGCAAATTAATTAGAATTGATCAAATTAAGTATAAAGTATGATTATAAATTAGATCATAGATGTTGAGGAGAGGCTATTTGTTGTGTCTAACGGGGTAAAGTCCAGTAGTCTACGATCTTGCTATGTTGGACTAGCTTTGCTTCTTTACAGAACTACAGATCAGAGGATTATAAAGATCAATAGGTCCTATAAAACACTTTAAGAAACTCTACAAAGCTTAAGAACTTTCCTGAAAATATATGTAATCAAACACTTTCGGATCACTAAGATAAAATACTTAATTGACATTTTTAACCCTTCATTATGAATACTCCAGCCCAATGTGCAACGATAAAACTTGAAAAAAAAAAAACATATTACACAATAACTTGCAAGGAAACACTCTATCAAACATATTGATAGCTAATATTTCAACCATACCCTATAGAATAATCTACCATGTGCAGTCATATCAGGGACGGACCCAAGGGGGGTTGGTGGCGGCAACCGCCCCTCGTCTCAAGCGATTCAACCCCTATAATATATTATTTAATAAATTAATATAGTATATAAAAATGTAAGCCAACATATTTTGCCCCCCCTCCCCCAAATTTTCATGTAATTTTGTTATAAAAGCTTGTATGTTTTATTTTTATTTATATTAGATTTGATTTTGCCAGAGCCGGTCCAAGGTTTCGAGGGACCTAGAGCAATAAATAATATATATACAATCGTGGAGATAAGAGGAGGCCAATCCGGGCTCTGGCACCTCTTTTTTAAAAAAAAATAAGGTATTTTTTAAAAAAATTAGTTAATATTTATGTGTATTTTTTAGTTTTTTTTTATCTGGCTCACTCCAATTTCGTGTAACGGCCTATCCGTAATAATTCCTAGATACGCCATTATATAATGGCGTATCTAGGGATTATTACGGGATAGGCCAGATAAAAAAATACAAATAAATATTAACTAAAAAGAAATTTGAAAAAATTTACCTAGTAATTTTTTAAAAAAAAAAGAAAATGAGGGGGCCCGAGTTGGCCCCTATCTCCGCCTATTGATTGTATATATACATATATAAAAAAACTTTGGGTCCCCGCCGGAGGGCCTCTGTGGGCGGCACCATCAAGCGCCGCCTCAAGACCGTCCCTGATTTCGCCCCCCAAGAACGAATTTCTGCGTCCGTCTCGAGTCATATCAATTATAACAAACGTAGCCTTAGAAAATAGACTCAGCCGTATGATTAAGAGCCAACGGACCTCTACCAACAAATTTTCGATTATACACACACTCGTGGTCTAAAAAGAACGAAACCATGTCGATCATGTAAATGTGTTGTACCTAAAACCCACATCTCATGCAGACTATACATTAGAAAATGTACAAAATGCTAATGAACTAAAAAACTCGACCTGGAAGTCAAGGCACTCGATCCTGCAGTAACGGTTTCTGTTCAAGTGGTTCAAGCTGTCGATTTACATGTTGTATTTGCTGGTCTTGTGAGAGTAAGTGGCTGTGGGTGCCCGTTTTGTACCTCCAGCTGCTCGTATCTCTGCTGAGGCTGAGATTCATCTTGCGAAGACCAAACTATGTCTTGAAGACCAGGCCGTATACCCTCGTCCAATATCTTCTCGTATTCCAAAGTGTCCCCGCTTGTTTTCTTCACTTCCACCAAATGAATCTCGGGAGTGAGCAAAAATATCTCGGCGTCAACACACAATTTTCCTTTTCTTCCCTCCTTCGATCCTTCAAACCTAAATAACCCTCCGTCCTTTTTATTTATCTTCAGCTTCATACGCTTCGCAACTTCTTCCAGCTTAGAGATGATGGCGTTTGCGGGTTTCCACGAAATGAATCGAGATTCTTTTTTCGTACAAGACTCCTCGAACAATCTGGAGAGATGAAATCCATCTGACAGGGAAATTATATCAAACGCGTTCAGATTCGAAAGCCTTAGCGCCTCTTGCTTGTCGTCTGCTGCCAATGAAAACGCTTCGGCATGTGATGAACTAACCATACTGCTTTCCGGGTCGTTTGTTTTTGGTTTGGAGTTTAGCCCCCGTTTGAACCAAGAACTTCCCCGAATTCTTGCAATCGAAATTCTATTATTCGGGTTCGGATCCAAAATCCTCGAAAGCAGCCTGCGCACTTCGGGTGAAAACCAGCTCGGGCATCTGTATTCCGCTTTTCCAATCTTTCGATACAACTCCATCAAATTTGAGTCGTGAAATGGAAGATAACCGGCCAGCATAACAAAAAGAATCACCCCACATGACCAAATATCAGCTATGGCCCCATCATAGCCTTTCCGTTCGAGTACTTCGGGCGCAACATAAGCAGGGGTCCCACAGGTGGTGTGAAGGAGCCCGTCTGAGCGTTTCGACTCAGCGAGGGCACTCAGACCGAAATCGGAAACTTTCAGATTTTCATTTTCATCTAATAATAAATTCTCAGGTTTTAAGTCCCGGTGGTAGACGCCCCTGCTATGGCAGAAATCGACGGCATTTATTAACTGCTGAAAGTATTTTCGTGCAACATCTTCCTTTAACTTTCCCTTAGCCACCTTGTTGAAAATGGATCAAAAGTGAAAAAGTTATTAATTTGTTTTTAAAAAAAAAGAAAAATATAAAATATTTAATGTAGTACACACACAGATTTGGAAAACTAATTTTACATAATTCTATATTTTATATAGTTTAAAATGTGATTATATTAAGAAAGTTGATTGCCAAAAATAATGAAATACCAAATGTTTATCAATTCTTATTTTTACACACACTTTTATTAATATATATATATATAATAACAAACCTACTTCAAAATTTGTTTTCCCGCCTATTTGCGCTTGCTAAACCTATATTAGATAATTTTTAATAGAAAATGAAAAAGTAAAATAAATATATATGTCAAATATCTTTGAAATTAAATCATTAATTTTGCTATTCTTAATTATAGTATGCATTGACATTTTAATTTAGGCATGTCTAATTAGAATTAAATACTATCACGTGAATTTAGATATATTGTTTTAAAAAGAAAATATATTTTGTTGTCTGAAATTATTATGATTCATCAAATTTATATATGACTAATCAAGTATTAAATGTTGTATTAAAAAATCAAAAATATCTAAACTAAAATATAAAACAAATCGGCATTATTGGCTATAATATTATATTTTTTTACGATCAATTTAATACGATTTTATAATTTTAACCAGATCCTTAATTGTAATGAGATTTATATATTTTCGAAAATAATGTTTTAGAATCGTAATTCGGTATTACAATATACATCATTAGAATTTGAACTTTTAATTTCATTATTATATTTAAATTTAAATTGAATTTATTTTTTAAATTATTTAAAATTTATAAACAATAATGGAAACACATGTTTGGAGTATCATATTTTTAACATAAACGGATTATCATAGAACAGTTCGGATAAATTACAAACTCTGAATTGTTTTTATATATTTTAAAATTTTGATATAACTCAAATCCTTAATATATAATTCATATTATATGATGAAAAAAGAATATAATATTATTTTAAAATTGTAAAAAATATGCACGGAGTGTGCTAAATTTTAAAATATATTATTGAGTCATTATATTTGAAATCATATATTTTAATTGTATTGTAATATAATTTTTAAAGTACAAACTTCTAATTGTATTATTATATTTATAAATAAAGTTGAATTTGATTTATTTTTAACAATGTATAAATACTATGGTATGTATGAAGTGTAATATAATAATATTATTAAAATTTAAAATAAATAAAAAATTCTAAAAATATGTGTTCATAACATATTATTAAAATAGAGTATAATTAATGTAGTTTTGAAAATTATATTAAAAAATGGATTCATTGCTTTTTCTTTGTTAAATTATTTAAACATACAAATGTTAACTAATATTTTTAATGACATACATATTTTTTATTATAGCAAAATTATTAGTATAAAATGATAAATACTATTTATTTTAAAATTTACTAAAAAATTAAATTAGATCCACAAGGTCGGGCTGCCTCGATCAAGCCAGGTCGTTCAAGGCCTGGTCGTTTTCATAGTGTGAAGTGCGTCGAACCGATCTTAAAAATAGATTAGATGGAGTTTGATCACCCAACCCAAAATTTCTCTCTCGGATTGGTTCATTTGACAACTCTACTTATTATTAGGATAACCGTGCATCGCATCGCACAGGGTCTCATATAGTATATCTAATAACAAACTTGTTTCTAAATTTGTTTTCCGCCTATTTGCACTTGCTAAAAATGAAATTAGATATTTTTATGAAAAACAAAAAAGTAAAATGAATATATATGTCCAATATCTTTGTAATTATGTCATTAGTTTTGTTAATCTTAATTATACTATGCATTGACATTTTAATTTAGGTATGTCTAATTAGAATTAAATACTACACACGTGAATTTGGAAAGTTTTTTTTTTAAAAATGGAAAATGGTTTGTTGTCGAAATTAGTGTAATTTATCATTAACTTTGTCCATTTTAATTTGGTATGCACAATCTCATTTCGTATGACCAATCAAGTATTAAATATTTTATTAAAAAATTCAAAAAGATCTAAACAAAAATATAAAACAAATCAGCATTATTAGGCCATTGGCTATAAAATTATCTCTTTTCTTTTTTACGATCAATTTAATATGATTTTATAATTTTAATCAAATCCTTAATTATAATGAGAATTTAACTTGATAATACAATATACATCATTAGAACTTAATCTTTTAATTGTATTATTATATTTATAGATAAAATTAAATTGAATTTAACTTTTAAAATGTTTAAAATTTATAAACAATACTAGAAACACATGTTTGGAGTGTGATATCATATTTTTAATTTAAGCGAATATTTTAGAATAATTCGGATAAATTACAAACTCTGAATTGTTTTATATATTTTAAAATATTGATATAACTCAAATCCTTAATATATAATTCATAATATATGATGCAAAAGAATATAATATTATTTCAAAAATAAAAAAATATGTACGGAGTGTGCTAAATTTAAAAATATATTAATGAGTCATTATATTTAAAAAGTACATATTTTAATTGTATTGTAATATAATTTTTAAAGTACAATCTTCTAATTGTATTATTATATTTATAAACAAAGTTGAATTCAATTTATTTTTAACAATGTATATAGAATATTGTAAATATGTTTGATGTGTAATATAATATTATTCTTGAAATTTAAAATAAATAAAAGATCCTAAATTCATAACAAATTATTAAAATAGAGTATAATATAATTCCAAAAATTATAAAAAAAGTTGATTCATTGGTTTCGCTATTAAATTATTTAAAGGTAAAAATATTAATTAATATTTCTTAATGGCATACATATTTGTTATTTATTATCAAATTATTAGTATAAAATGATGAATACTATTTATTTGTAAATGTACTAAAAATTTGAATTAAGTCCATAAAGTCGGGCGGCCCGATCAAGGAGGTCATTTCATGGGGTGGAGTGAGTCGGGCCGATCTAAGAAATAGAGTATTTGGAGTTTTATTTGACACAACCCGTATTTTTCTTTGACCCGTGGTGATTCGAATTGGCACATTTGACAACTTTACTTATTATTGGTTATTATAGTAACTGCAAAAGAGCGGGAAAATTTCAACATATAACTATTTCCAGCGACTTCTCTTTATATATATATATGTAGTTGGAGTTGGTTATTTAAATAATTACTTAAAGGGTAAATGCAAAAACAAAACTCGTGTCTTCGCCAAAAAAAGTAATACTATTAAGTGTAAAATGCAATACTGCTTTAAGCTTTGAACATACGTTTTAGTTGTCAAAACAATGTATTAATTTTTTTCTAAAAGTATTACTCTTTGTATTAAAAATATTACTTATTATTTTCATCGCACGATCATTGTCTCATAAGACCTACTATAAAGTTAAAGATAATTCTGAAAATATTTTTTTAATCAATTTATTATTGAATGTATCACAATGGGAATAACATAGATAAATTTGTGATGTACATATTATTAAATCTGGTTGAAATAAAGAATCACATTTGACACAATGAAAATGGAAGAAGTAAAAATTTGTATTTTGGAATGTTGATTTTAGATACAGTAATTGAGTTAATGATGTCATATTGTTACTATAGTTGAAAAGAAATTTTATAAAAGTATTTATTTAAAGGTATTAGATCTTTTGGTTAAGAAAAATTATGAATATATCATAGAAAAGGTATGATTTAAATTCATGACATTAAATAAAAATATCTATTTTAATGGTTAAAAAATAAACATACCTATTTTAATATTGATACAAAATCCTTTTAATAATCTAATTTCATACACAATGTTTTTTTAAAGTAAAAAACTGAATTCATTAAGGATGAAAATTAAAATCTTTAGCATAAAAAACAGGGAGTTGAGAACCAAGTACTAGGGCAAACAAGAACAAGAGCTTCCCTAGCTAGTACATGAGCAACTGAATTTGTCCTTTTTGTAAAACAAACAGATGCTTGAGAAAATTGAAGAATTAGCTCTTTACATCTGCTCATAATAACTGCAAATTCCGGTCAGTCTTCTTTGCTAGAGGTAATTGCATCCACTACAGATTTAGCATCCAATTCAAATATGGTTTGCTGATAACCCAAGTTACGAACCCATGACAGCGCATCCAACAAACCAAATGCTTCTCTTTCTCTAACATCGAGCAGTCCATCTCTTGTAGCTGTACGACAAGCGATGAACATACCGTTTGAGTCCCTAATCACCATACCAAAGCCCGTGATTCTTCTATCTGAGCAAAATGTAGCATCAACATTACACTTTAAAATAGGGAATATAGACGGTATCCATCTACTCACGCCCTCTGCATTTGCTTTAAGATAATTAATCCCTGATGGAGATTTCTGTCTAGCAGCCAGCCATTCGCACAATTTCTCTTTCACCATCTGAAGGATTTCTTCACTATTAACATGCTTATCATTCCAAAATTTATTATTTATTTGTTTCCAAACTCCCCAGATTATCATAAAAATCAATGCAATAATATCATTCTCTTTACGATTTAGGACAGTAAGGAAAAACTCTATGAAGCTCTCTGCTTTGTCTGCTATAGAATTAATCAAATAGGAACAACCAACTTTAACCCAACATGAGGTGATGAAAGAACATGTAACAAATAAATGCCATGGTTTTTACCCATAATCCCACAAAAACACACGAATTTGGACATTGTACACCTTTAACTCTTAGCTTTTCACGTGTAGGTAGCAGATCTTTGCAAGCTCTCCAACAACATAATTTTACCTTAGGATGAACTTGTATTTTCTAGAGACATGCCCAATTTTTTGTCCGTTGATTGCTTTCTGTATTATGAGAGGCAACTTTCTTTTGCGTTCGATACCCGATGTAATCGTATACCTCCCATCTTTGTTGAAGTGCCAGATTCATCGATCCGAAGCCCCTGTAATGACAGTAATTTGCAAGATACAATCCACATCTTTATCATTAGATATATCCTTTAAAGTTTCCATATCCCAATGCCTCTTACCTGAAATCAATAATCACATACTTTCAAACCTACAAACTCATTAAACTGGGGGTAGAGATAAAGAAATCCCCATCATCTCTAATCCAAGGATCATGCCACACATTTATATTAGTGCCATCACCTCACCAACCTTCCATTGACAACCTTTTTCTAACACTAGTCGAGAAGACCAGATGCTTCTCCAAGTAAAACTTGGACTATGCCCCAACTTGGCATTAAGGAAATTTCCACTAGGATAATATTTAGCTTTGATCACCTTACAAATAATAGCATCTGGGTCAGAAAGAAGCTTCCACCCAACTTTCTCCAACAATGCAAGATTAAAGACTTCGAAGTCTCTAAAACCCAACCCACATGCATCTTTTCTCACACTCAGTTTGTTCTAGCTAGCCCATGAAATTCCCATACTGTTCCCACGCTTCGAACCTCACCAAAAAGAATTGAGCATTTTATGGAGTTCATCAAGTAGTGATACTGGTAGAAGGAAAGTTTTCACATAATACTTTGGGATGGCTTGTCCCACCGATTTAATGAGGACCTCTTTTCCTGCTTTTGACAATGATTTTTTTCTCCATGCATTAATTCATCTCCATAAACGATCTTTATATAGTGAAAAATCGCTTTCATGCTCCTTCCAATCAATGATGGCAAACCAAGATAACTATTTACAAATTTGCACTTCTCCAAAATGGTTTAGGAAAATCACTTTTTATAAAAATCAATTTAAAGATAACTACCAAACATACAAGCTTTTTTACAAATAGACGCACACTTAAAAGTCCATCCGCATTTGGATGGTTCCAAACACTCTTAGTGCTTGTTTGGAAGCACTTTTGAAATTGATTTTTGGATCTAAAAGTCAATTTTAATAAATTTTCATGTTTGGTGGTTATTTTGGAATGGACTTTTGGATAAATCACTCCTCCAAAAGTCCATTCTACTACTCCAAAAAGTCCATTCTAGAGAAATGAGAATGAGAGGTTTTTTGAAAAATCCATTCTAGATAAGTCCATTTTCTAAATGGACTTTTCCATAAGTGTTCCAAAACAAACACTTAATCAATTGCATACCGATATAATCTCATGGGCTTAACCCTTGACATGGCCCTTATCAAATTCGCAAACATGGGACATGAGGCGACAATAATACCTAAGCCATCCTCGCGTCCGTCATCCCCACAGTTCGCCACCTCCACCGCCATCCATCGGCTCCCACGCAAAGAAAGACACACCTTGCGTCCGGTTTGTGTGTATGTGTTTTTTACTTTCCTTTTTCTTATGCCTTTCGAAATCCCGAACTCAAGCCCATCCCTCATTTTGTCAGCGCGGCTCGCCGCCATCATTCGCAAACAACACCATTCGTCACTCGACCGCCGTCGCATAGCAAGAAGCGTTGCACGTGCGTGGTGATAGAACAAAATGGTTATACATTGCAAAATGAAGAGAGAAAATGTGTTCTTGCAATTTGGGAGAATTGGGAGAAGCAAGACTACAATTACAAATGAGGATGAAACCTCTTAAATAGAGCTAGGGCTACAAGGAAGATAAAAAGACTATACTACCCTTAACATTACAAATAAATCACAATAATAACAAATATTAAACTACTCTAACATCCCCCACAAACTCAAGATGCATTTGCAAGTAGCATCGAGAGTTTGCCAACCAAAAACGAAACGAGGAAGCGGGTGTGCTTTAGTGAAAAAGTCGCAATTTGTGATGAGGAAGTAATGAGCGGCAAAGTAATAGTCTTAGTGTTGAAGATGGTGACGAGTAAGATGACAATCAATTTCAATATGCTTTGTCCTTTCGTGAAACACCGCATTGTGCGCAATTTGGATGGCACTCTTATTATCGCAGTACATAGGAGTGGGATGATGAAGAAAACGCCCATATCGCCAGAAGAAGCCATCGTAACCAAACGATCTCGGTGGTAGTAGAAGCCATAGCTGCAGTGTCTTACGGCTTGATAGAAGAACGAGAGATAACACTTTGCTTCTTGCTCTTCCACGAGATAAGAGAATCTCCAAGAAAAATGCAAAATCCAAGTAGTAGATTTACGATCTACGGATCACCGCCCAATCAAGATACGAGAAGGCACGTAACTCTAAAGAGGAAGTAGAGCGAAAATAAGAGACTTTGAAAGATGGTACCTCTAAGGTAAGCGAAGAATCTGACGACTCCCAATGAGCAGTGGTAGGAGAATGTGGCCCGACTAACAATGTGAGCAAAGATAAGCAATATCTCGGGCGTGTAATAGTGAGATAAACCAAAGCGCCAACAATGGCACGATCTGAGTAGGATCATCCAAAGGTGTGCCATCGAAGAAGAATATCGAACATTAACTTCAATGGGAGAATCACGATCTTAGTGTCGGTTGGCGAGCACGATCAAGAATACCGATTGCATACTTGGACTATGAAAGGAGATAACCTTTAGGTGACCAATGACTTTAATACCGAGAAAATATCGTAGAGAACCCAAGTCTTTCATTTCAAAAAGAGAGGACAATTCGATTTTAGCGGTCAATCCCATCAACATCATTACCCGTAATAATCATATCATCAACATACAAGGAGAGCACAATAATACCAAAGATTTGAGATTCTTGATAAAAAGAGCGAGAATCATGATCACTACGACGAAAACCAAGAGAAAGAATAGAAAGCGAGAACTTCTCAAACCAAGCACGAGGTGCTTGTTTGAGACCATACAAAGCTTTCTTTAGTTTACAAACCTCTCCTCGATTATGGATCACACTTAGGAGGAGGAACCATATAAACCTCTTCTTGAAGATTTCCATTCAAGAAGGCATTTCGACATCCATTTGGGATATATGCCATCTACGGCGGATGCAATCGCAATAAGTGTCTGAATTGTAGTCATCTTTGCAACAGGAGCAAAAGTTTCTCATAATCTAAACAATCTTCTTTGAGAAAAACCTTTAGTAGCAACCAATCGTGCCTTATACCGCTCAATTGAACCATCGATTTAGTTTTGATTTTATACACCCAACGAGAACCAATTGCATTTTTACCTTGTGGTAGAGGTACCAAATCCCAGTTTGATTTTGACAAAGCGAGACAATTCTTGAGTAGTAGCTTGTTGCCAAAGAGGGTCAAGAGTGCCTCTTTGTAAGAAGTTGGCTCGAGAGAGATTGTGAATAGATGACAAAAATGATGTAAAAGATGGTGAATAAGAAGAATAGACAAAATCGGGTAATTGAGTAGACTTACGAACACGTGAAGGATAACGGAGAGCGGGATCCCACGATCGTAGGAGGTGAAGAGATAGTCGCGGAGGAGAGGGAACAATAGTATCGGTAGAAGCATCGGTACAAAGATCTCGAAGTATCATCTATATCACAAGCAAAAGGATCAATATGGAAAAGATCGATTTAGACACATTGTGAGAGCTAGATGGAATGGAGAAAAGAGGAATATGCTCAAGAAAGAAAACATGACGTGACACATATAATTTTTTTGTGCAACAGGATCATAACAACGATACCCCTTTTGACCATCCCCATAGCCTAAGAAAAACACACATGGCGTAAGCGAGATGACAATTTACTACGTTCTACGTGAGGACGAAGAACAAAGCATGTAGAACCAAAAACTCATAAGAAAGAGTAATCGGGAGTGCAACCAAATAATTTCTCAAATGGTGACACACCCAAGGTATGGGCGATTGGGATTATATTGATTGAATAAACAAATTGTAAACGACTTCCCCTTAATTCACTAGAACAGAGGCGGATAATAAAAGAGAACGAAAGCGGTTTCCATGATATGTCTATGTTTTCTTTCAAAGAACACCATTTTGTTCGGGAGTATCGAGACATGAAGTTTGATATATGGTTCCATCTAAAGCAAGCATTTCACGAAAATTATTAGAGGTATACTCCCCACCCAAATCACATTGAAAACACTTGATAACCGTGAGAATGTTGTGTTTTGACAAGAGCTCGAAAAAGAGGTATAAATGCCTAAGAAATCGAAACGAGCGTTTCATTAGATAAACCCAACAATAGCGTGTGTGATCATCAATAAAAGAAACATAATATCGAGACCCTCATTTTGTGGCAATTGGAGAAGGTCCCCAAACATCGAATGAATCAAATCGAATGGTGAAGTAGAAATGGACATGCTTTTACTAAAAGACAATCTTTGAAAACTTAGCAAGTTTACAACCACTACAACTAGAAATATCATGAGTTTTCAAGTTCCCTAACTTGATCCGATGAGATCTAAGTACTTCAAACGAGAAAAAGATACATGACCCAAACGAGAATGCCATAAATAAAAATCGGCGAAGATGGACCCAAACGAAAAGAAGACAAATCAATAGTAGATCTTTGCAACATCCGGTACTCAAGTTCATCCAAAATATATAACCCTCCACTCCTACGGCTGTCCCAATCGCCCTGCGGGAGTGAGGATCTGCACGACAAGAATCGGAGAGAAAGTCACGGAATAACCGAGAATCGCATAATTGACCAATCTGAAACAAGATTTAAAGTAAGTTGAGGAATGTGATAAACACTAGGTAAAGACACATGTGGTGAGATGAGAACCAACACCGCTTAAATGCATAGGCGTGCCATCGGCGGTCATAATGAGACATACGAGTTCGAAGGAGAAATAGAAACAAAAGATTTCGCATTGGGGACATATGATGAGAAGCTCTGAGTCTAATAACCAAATAGAGGAATATATACGAGGAGCTTGGAGCCGATGAACTGCAGCAGGACATAGCATGTGGTCAAGACTAAGGAATTTCTGAGGCGCTCGTAGAGATTATCCGCAATGAGGAGTAGGCGGTGATGGTGGTACAAGCTGCGGCAGCAGATTATTCGGGGGTGGTGGTCAGGACCACGTTGAGGAAATTGAGGATGAGGGGTACGCGAGGCCGATCGATTCATCAACCGGACATTGAGCCTTCCAATGACCCGGAGTTCTACAAAAGCTACATTCATCCGGAGCAACGCACTTGGGATTTGGCTTATTCGGATACTTACGGAATGGGCGGTTTGGAGCAACTAAGACAGATGGGCCGGGTGTTGGAAGGATCCCCTTTATCGATGAGACTTGTGCGTGTTTCATCAAGAATTAATTCATTGACCACATTATCAACGGTTGGAAGAGGACTACGATGCAAAATATTCCCACGCAAAGACTCAAAATCATCACGAAGAGCCATAAGAAATCGAACCAACCGTTGTTCATAACGTCGGGCAATATAAGGAGCAAATGCACTAAGCTCTGATTTCGCCGAGCTAATTGGTCCCAAAATTTGTCATTGCGAATAGAATTCACGAATACTCATGTCTTTTCATTGCGAGTTCGAATGTCCATTTCTAAGCGATATTGTTTAGCAAAATTGGATTGTGTGTACAATCGTTCTAAGTGTTGCCAAACTTCCTGGCCGTGTCATATTTTGCCAATTGCATACCAATCGAACTCTCAACAGAATTATTAATCCAAGTAATAATCTTCGAATTATTAACCTCCCAAGCCTCAAGTTGTTCAGTATATTTGTCATTATTCTCACTCTTAGGTTTCGATTGAGTACCATTTACGATACTCCACATCCGTTTTTCCTCAAAAATTTTTTATCACATAACTCCAATACGTGTAATTTTTCCCATCCAACCGAACACCAATAGATTGCAACGAATCATCCTTTTCGGAAGCCATATTGCACTACCAACGAACAAGCACAACCAAAACCAACAAAAGAGGCCAAACCCAAACAAACAAAAATGATTCAAACCCGAAATATTTGTGAAAACAAAGAGTAAGGAAGATTACCCAAACATCAAAAAACTATGAAGCTTCCGGTTTGCTCTCGATCCGCTCGGATCTACTACGATCCGCCCGAGATATCGGGACGAATTGCTCGATCTACTTCGATACGCTCCGATCTGTTTGAAACTATCAATCGCAATAAAAAAAAAAAAATGAAGAGAGAAAATGTGTTCTTGCAATTTGGGAGAATTGGGAGAAGCAAGACTACAATTACAAATGAGGATGAAACCTCTTAAATAGAGCTAGGGCTACAAGGAAGATAAAAAGACTACACTACCCTTAACATTACAAATAAATCACAATAATAACAAATATTAAACTACTCTAACACGTGGTATAACAATTTTAGAATTTTGCTTATCTTTTGATTGTCTTCGTAATTTTTTTTTTTTGTGCCGTAGACTTAGCCCTATATTTTGCTTGTGAGTTCTTTCATGATGGTGGATTTTGGTATTCGGTTTGTGAACTGTATTTTGCTTAAGTGGCAATGATTTTGATCCCAAAAAATTCATTGAATTTGAGATTTTCTGTTTGAATATTCGTTTAATTTTACATCAGATTTTATATCTTGATGTATACCACTTGAATAATTGACTCAAATCAACACTTTAGTGTAAAGCGAAATGAAGATTAGGACTTCAGCTACCAAAAACGGCTTTCAGCTAACGTAAGTTCCAGTACCTCGAATAACGTAATTGCTTATAGTTATTTGTGTTGGGTGTTAAATGTAGATTAGAAGAGGGATTGAATAAATTGGAGGGTAAATATATGTTTGAATTTCAACATTACAAATTTTTTGCATAACTAATGCAATAACACCATTGGATTGGCACTCTTAAAATACTAGGAAGTTTCAACTTCTCACATTGCACTCTTAAAATACTAGGAAGTTTCAACTTGTCACCCTTGGTTCTCGCTTCCTCTGTGCATCTGTCTTCTGTCTCCTTCATTTCTATTACAAATTGACACAAGTAGTATATATAGGAACAAAGTCTTAGTGCCCAAGTAACAAAGTCCATGCACGGCTACATGTTTCACTGAGAGCCACTGGTTTTCTTGATTTTCTTCCGATTTGGTTGCATGTTGAGGCTTAATTCATTGGTGAGATGATTTGTGGCAAGATGTTAAGTTGCACATGAAGCTTCAATTCTTCTTGAAGTAAGAAATCATTTTTGATTACCGTCAGTAAGTCAGCTAATCTCCTCAAGCTCAAGGAATCATTTTGATTGATGTACAGCTGTCCAACTTATCAGCTTCTTATTGATGGAAATATACATTTGAATTACAAATTAGTTTCAACAATTTTCCTTGTTCAGAGTGCACCCTTAGTTATAATATTTCATTTATTACCCCCTAAAATAACTCACCTTGAAAAAGGAAAATACGAAGGGAGAAATTGAACAACACTTCCAATTGGAAATTTGGTTTGTCATGGCAAATATATTAGGCATGAAGCTTCATACTGTTTGCCTGTTTCTAATCTGAATTTGATCTTTACAGACATTCAAATAAACCATATGTTATTACCCCTATTTGTTAGGATCCTTGTTTGTACATGTGAACATCGCACACCTATTCAGAAGACATCTTTGGACTCGCTATTAAACCTAGGAAGTAGGTAATGCTTGTCATTTTCCACATTTATAGACACTGCACTTGATTCTGTAGTGAATACTCTTATATTCTGATTGAGATTTTCATAAATGATTTGAATGCTAACTACTATCACACACTGTCTAATATAACAAGAAAATTGTTAATAAGAGTCATTTTATACAGTCATTTGCTCATTAAGAAAAAGAGAAATGAAATGGATAAACCCATAAATGGGGAGAAATTAGTCATATGTTCATTCCCTCCATCATGTCAACCAATAATAGTATTATCTATTCTTCTGGAAGCATGAAACTTGAATTTGGCATTACAATGTGAGATCTGGTGCTGTACATGATGGAAATAGTTTTATGATATGATAGATTTTTATTTTATAATAAGGTTGGAAATGGGAGGCTTATTTTTGTAGGTGTAATATAGTATGTAGTGTAAGTGAAGAAGATAGATTTGATTTATAGAAGAATGGAGGAACTAAGGCAAAGAGAGGTTTGAACTTTGAAGTAGAAGTTTTATTGTTTGGTCTTTGATTTTGCTTACTTACACAAGAATGCCTCCACATCTATTTATACTAGTCTAAGGAGGCTTCTAGTACTTGTTCTAGATTTTTCTAGTTTTATTTTGTAATTTACATGCTTCTAGATTTGTTCTTTTCTAATCTAGATTTTTTCTTGTTTTACTACATTTATCTAGAGTTTTCTCTTTACAATATATTCTCTAGATTTTTCTAGTTAACAATACAATTACATTCTAGAATTGGACTTATCTAGAAATTTGCAACAATTTCTAATACTCCTCCTTGTTGCATATTTCTACGACTCCAATCATATCTCGTAATATCTCGAACTTTCCTCGAGGTAATGCTTTTGTGAAAATATCTGCTAATTGTTCGTCAGTCTTGCAATGCTCAGCTCAATTTCCTTTGTTTTGTTACGCTTCCCGGATGAAGTGATACTTGATTTTGATGTGTTTAGTTCTGTTTGTGGAACACGGGATTTTTGCCATTGCTATAGCCGAGCTTCGTCGAGAAAATTTTTGTAGCCTTTTCTTGTACTTCTCCCATGTCTTCAAGTATGCGCTTCAACCATATTGCTTGTGGTAGTCATTGTTCTGCTTTATATATTAAACCTCGCGATGATTGTCGATGTTGCTTGCTTTTTGGATGCCCAAGAAAATATTCCGAACCCAATGTGAATGCATGCTTTGATGTGCTTTTCATGTCGTCGATTGATCCGCCCGATCTGTCTCAGTATAGCCTTTATTAGTTTTGAGTCACATCACAGATTTATACCAAATACCATAGTTCTTTGTTCCTTCCAGATATCGGAGTACTCGCTTTTTTGCTCCGTAATGAATTTGACTTGGATTTTGCATGAATCTTGATAGGAAGCTAGTTGCGTACATAATGTCGGGTCGAGTTGCGGTTAGATAGAGTAAGCTTCCAATTAGACTTGAAATTGTGAGTTGTCCGCCTTCGGTGAGCCATCTTCCTTTTGAGTGCCTTGTTGTTGTCAAGTGGAGTTGCTACGATCTTGCATCCTTCCATCTTGAACCTTTTAAAAAGTAAGCTTCTGCGTATTTCTTTTGTGAGATAAAGATACCATCTTTTCTTTGATGTATCTCGATACCAAGGAAAATAGCAGCAAACCCAAGTCCGTCATCTCGAATGTCTTCATCATGTCTTCTTTGAACTCCATAATCATATTTTCATTGTTTTCGTGAAAATGAGATCATCCACGTATAAAGAGACAATGAGTGTATTGTTCGTACCTTGGGTCTTGATATATAGTGTTGGCTCACTCTGGCTCCTCCCGAATCCAAGCTCGGTGAAGTAGTCATCAATTCGCTATACCAGGCTCGCGGGCTTGCTTTAATCCATATAGTGCTTTCTTTAGTCCGAGAACTTTATCTTCTTTTCCTTGTACCACGAACCTCGAGGTTGTTCGACGAGATTTCTTCTTCAAGATAACCATTAAGGAATGCGGACTTCACATCGAGTTGATATATCTTCCATTGTTTCGAGCCGCTAATGCAATAAGTGCTCGTGATCGTGTCGAGTCGGACTCTTTTGGAGCGAAAGTCTCACCGTAGTCGATGCCATACTATTGTGCATATCCTTTTGCAAAAGTCTTGCTTTGTATTTTTGTATTGAACCATCCGGGTTAAGTTTTGTCTTATAGACCCACTTAACTCCAATGGCTTCTTTATCTTGCGGAAGATCCGTGAGCTCCCACGTCTCATTTTCTCGATCATTTTTATTTCTTCCTCCATTGCTTTTACCCAAACTTCTTGTTTAGCAAGCCGCCAGAGCTATCGGCTCCATAATCGTCAAATTGCATGTTTGATATATTTCTCCGAGCGATCCGGTCCTTTTTGGTGTTCGAGTCCGGAGATGTGTCGGGATCTCTAGTTGTTGCTCGCTCGCGCTCTCTGGCGGATCATTGCTGGTTTCTTCTTGTTCATGAGTTAGTTTAGGAAGGTTGATACTCCTCTTTTCCACTTGGTTTGTCTCCCAATTGTACGACATCTTCATCGAACATTACGTCTCGATTGATGATCAACTTTCTTGTGCTTAAGCTATAGACTCGATAACCTTTGGATTGAGTGCTATAGCCTAAGAATATACATTTTTGGTCTTCTCATCCAACTTGCCCCTTTTTTGTTGAGGAATATGAACATAGCAGATGCATCCAAATACTCGTAGATGTTTAGGCGATGGTTTCGTCCGCTCCAAGCTTCGACGCGTGTCTTGTCTTGTCTGACTTTGGTAGGACATCTATTTAGTAGATAGATCTAAAGATTTATACCACGCCCAAAAGGATTTGGGAAGACCTTTGTCCATTAGCATAGATCTTGCAGTCTCCATTCGTTTCTATTCTTTTCTTTCGAGACGCCATTTTGTTCGTGCGTATCCGATCGTGAGTTGATGCTCCACGCCTTCATCTTCACAAAATTTTGTGAACCGAGTAGAAGTGTATTCTTTTCCACGGTCACTCCTTATTGTTTTGATTTTGTGACCACTTTGCTTTTCGACATATGCCTTGAATTTCTTGAAAATATCGAATACTGCGATTTTTCTCGTAGAAAATAAACCCATGTCATTCTAGTATAATCATCGATAAAGAGTATGAAGTACTGTTTTGTTCATTTGAAGGAGTACGATCGGACCGCAAATGTCTGTGTGTACTAGCTCCAATGGCTTTTTGGCTCTCCAAGCTTTTAGGATGGAAAAGGTTGCCGGTGTTGTTTCGAGCATGCACCCTTCACAGACTCCATCAAGCTCTTTGATTGTTGGCAAGTCACGCATCATGTTCTTACGATTTAGGATCTTTAATCCTTGTAAATTGAAATGTCCGAACCTTCTATGCCATAGCCAAGTATCGTTAACTTGGGCGTCATTGCGGCGTCGTTTGCATATCTCCATTGGATGGGAAAACATCTATTTTCCCTCATTTTAACTTTTGTAATTACGAGGATTTATCCTTTTTATCATAGATTGTGCAAGAATCTCCTCGAAATACAAAAAGAGTATCCTTTCTCCATCATTTGTCCCACACTAAGTAGATTTTGATCTATTGTAGGGACTAAGAGAACTTCATTAATATATCTCTTACCCTTTTTCGTGTCTATAGCAATAGTGCCTTTGCGATTGCTTCCATATAATCACCATTTCCAATTTTTATCTTTGTACTTATTTTATCAAGTTGCGTAAAATACTTTCATTTTTAGTCATGTGGTTGCTACAACCACTGTCCAAATACCAAGTATCTTTGTTTTCTTCTGATGCAGCTTGGCAGACATAAAAGAGATTATTCTCGAATTCCGTATTTTCAGAGAAATTAGCCTGGTGTCTTTGCTTTAACCGACATGATTTCTCTACATGTCCAAACTTCTTACAATTTTGACATTGTGGTTTTCCTTTAAACCAACAATCTTTCTCCAAGTGACTTTTCCTTTTGCATATACCACATGGAGGAAACTTGTCATTATTATCTGTTGGTTTCCCTTCATTATATTTTCTCCCATTTTTCTTATTTTTCTGAGACTGCATACTTAATTTTGATTGAAATGCATTATCTATGTCTTTTTCGTAACGTCTTTCTAATCTTTTCGTGAGCCTCAAGTGATCCCATTAATTCAGAGATTAATTTTTCTATATCTTTGGATTCTTCAATAGCCGCAATTATGGGATCATATTTTTCTGTGTGCAAGTAATTAAAATTTTGGAAACAATTTTACTTTCGGAAAATTTTCCCATAGGCTCGTAATTGGTTTTACCACTTCATTTACTCTTGAATAATAATCTTTAGCAGATCTCGAGAATCTAACATTTTTAAATTCTCAAACTTCCTTCTCAAAGTTTGAAGTCTAGTAGCACGTACCTTTTCATTGCCTTGAAACTCCCCCGCAACTTATCCCATGCCTCTTTAGCAGTTTTTGCTCCCATGATCCTCGGAAAATATTAAATGCCGCTAAGCTCATCTCAAGAGCAAGGAGTGCTTGAGAATCCTTTTGTTGATTCTCTTTCAATTCCTTCTTTTGTACCGCGGATAATGTGGAAATATCGTTTGGAATAGTATATCCATTATTAACAATATCCCACAAATCTTGAGCACAAAAGTAGGTCTTCATTTTAATAGACCGTAAATCGTAGTTTTCACCACGAAAGACCGGAATTGGAATAGATGAGCGGAATGTGTCGGCCATTGTATCAGACGCTCGATAATCGAACGAGGCTCGATGCCACCTTTGATGGAAATAGTTTTATGATATGATAGATTTTTTATTTTATAATAAGGTTGGAAATGGGAGGCTTATTTTTGTAGGTGTAATATAGTATGTAGTGTAAGTGAAGAAGATAGATTTGATTTATAGAAGAATGGAGGAACTAAGCAAAGAGAGGTTTGAACTTTGAAGTAGAAGTTTTATTGTTTAGTCTTTGATTTTGCTTACTTACACAAGAATGCCTCCTCATCTATTTATACTAGTCTAAGGAGGCTTCTAGTACTTGTTCTAGATTTTTCTAGTTTTATTTTGTAATTTACATGCTTCTAGATTTGTTCTTTTCTAATCTAGATTTTTTTTTCTTGTTTTACTACATTTATCTAGAGTTTTCTCTTTACAATATATTCTCTAGATTTTTCTAGTTAACAATACAATTACATTCTAGAATTGGACTTATCTAGAAATTTGCAACAATTTCTAATAGTACATACTATGTTATTTTATTCTCCGAAAATCTATTAGTTGATATATGCATATTTTCTAGTGTAATGCTTTGTTATGAGAATGGTGAGATTAATGTGGTTGAGTGTGTACCTTTTGTTGCAGTACTTGTTCTTGAACTGGTTGCCTATGCTTCACATGATCTTTCTTCAGTGTAAGATTTTATATTTAGTGCTCGAAGTAAATTTATCTTTTGAGTGATGCTCCAAAGTAAATTACAACTCACAAAATGTAAGTGTTAATAGTTTTGGTGATTTAAGTGTGAACATATTACATGTATTCATAAATTTCTACCTTCACCTCAATCTAAGACCTACGAGAATGATTACTTCATTTTGGCAGTTAAAACAAGACATGCTTATTAATTGGATGACATAAAGCATGGAGGATATTGGAGAATTGTGGAAAAGGTGCGGCATTGGGAAACTATATGAAGTAACAGAAAAGATGATAGAGTCAAGGGTAATTCACGTCAAAAATAAACCCACAAGTTTGGCGAAAAAATAAGGAGATGCAAAACATATTGATAAAAGACGTCCACGGAGAATTTCTTCCGTTCCCAGCTGTAAGCCGCAAAATAATTCTTCTTAAAAGTGTCCCATCTCAATTACAATTCTCATATTTAAATAAACTCTCAACCCAACCCACAGACTTAGAGTCCAATAATAAGAAATAATGAATCCTAATTGAACTAGGAAATAACTGGACTAGGAACTGAAACCTAATCGAACTAGGAAATAACAAAGGCAAAATTGTTTTTAGTCTCTAAATGGAACTACCAGGAGATTTGGTCCTTTTTCTTTTTCGACTTTGGATTCCATCCTCTTAAGTGAAGAAAATTGGACTTTTAGTCGCATGGCCTCTTAAAGCAGGTAAAATTTACCTGTTCGCTGACATGGAATTTAATTTTTTAAATATTTAACTTTTTTGAGAAAAATTGTTGAGTTAGATGTACATTTGGACTGAAATCGAATCCTATGGGTTGACATGGATAACAATTTCGTTTTTCTTTTTTTTTCCTTCTTTTTTCCCCTTTTTCCTTTTTTCCTTTTTTTCTTCCAAATCCTGCACAGTAAAACCCTCCACAGCTACCCCTGCACAGAAATCCCTCGCCGCTGCGCTACCGCCCCCTCTCCTTCTTTTTCTTCTTGTTCTTGTTCTTCTTCTCCTTCTCCAGCAATATTGAATTACAAAGGCAAAATTGCAATTTCTTGATATACCATCTCCTTCTCCAGCTACTTTCGCCCTCATCTCCACCCGACACCGAGCCACCGCCGCCAACTTCCCGGCGGTCTATGTATCAGAATATATATATATATATATATATATATATTATTTTTTGACAGGATATATATGTATATATTATTATGTACATAATATATGTTTATAAATGTGTGTATATATATAAAGTTTAAATAAAAACAAAAGAAAAATCAAAAGAAATAGATTTTTTTAGTTAACATTTAAAGTTTAACAATTTACACTCTTTGAAAAGATGGATATATATTTAAAAATTTGAATAACAATTTATAATCTAATTATACTTTTACTTAGAAATATAAAGCATTTTTAATATATTTCTCTATAATTTTAAAAAATAATTTATATATGTAGAAGTAATGAAATATTTTTTTTTGTTTATACTTAACTGAAATGTGATTATTATAATCATGTATATTTTAAAAATCAAGAAGTTGTATAAACTAAAAAAGAAAACAGAAAATATAATTTTTTTTTTCTGAATATTTTAAGTAATTTTTTTTAGTAAAATATTTTAAGGATATAGATTTTCTTAGTTTTGAAATATGAAATTAACAATTTTAAAATTTAAATAAAAATTAAAATTAAAAATAGTTTTTTGTATAACCAGTAATAAAGTGCCAAGTTGGTTTTATTTTTCTCCACTCCCATTTTCCTAGCTCCAAGTAGATGCCACTTCACCATTTTTTATTGAAAAATTAATTTTTTAACAAAGTAAATTCCATGTCAAGAAAACGGGTAAATTGACCTGCTCTAGCAAAGTCACAAGACTAAAAATCCGAATTTTCTTCACTTAAAGGATCAATCCAAAATCGGAAAAGAAAAAGGACCAAATCCGAGATGCTCCACTTAGAGGACTAAAAAACAATTTTGCCAAATAATAAATAACCTTGATTAAACCAAAGCACTAATTAAACTAATTAAAACGTCTCAATGCATATCACCCATGCTTGCGCCGGTCTATAGTGCGCCTTCTCTCTACGCCGATAAACTTGTGCAAACCGATCTGTAACAAAAGGAAGGCAAAATAACAATGAATATGGATGTGAAAGCGGTTCCAATGAGCCTAAGTAATTCCATTTGATGAGATAAGCTTAACAGTTTGTGACACTACAAGAAAAACGCTAAATAGCTACGGAATTTAGCGACGCATCAGTGGCTAAATAGATACGGAGTAAGAATGAATTTTCAACAATAATAAACATTTAAAATTATTAAAAAAATATCCATGATTTTGAAACGGATTTTGTGAGGGAAAAGTATGTATGTAAGCACATAGGTAAATGTAGTGCAAAATTTTGACGCACAAATTAGAGATGATACAGCGACGGATCTTTAATAGGAATTTAGTGAAGGAAATTTTCCGTCACTAAGATGAAGAGGCTGGATAATAATTTTGATGGATTGTTAGTCCGTAGCTAATCACAATGGAAGTCGTTCGTTGTTAACCGAAAAACAAAAAACGTTGTCATTTATTTCTAAATTACTCATGAATTTGTTTTCAGTAGCTAATTTCTGACGAATTTTTTCCGTTGGTAAATTCATCATGAGAAAACAATGTCATTTTTTCTATATAGCGACAGTTTATCTTCCATAGCTAATTACGAACGATGTTTCCGGTTTTAGATTTTAATTTAAACTCCCGCTTTCTCTCTCATTTCAGCCGCCCACAGATGATCCTCACCCCCAAAATGGCCATCGCAGATCACCCAGTCCTTCATACCCTCAGGCAGCCATGCATATGTCACCAGCAGGCACGCACAACCCCACACAGAATCGCTCCGAAAGCTCTCCACTGAAGAAATCCTCTTCCCGTCTGAAAACCCTCTCGTCTTAAATCCTCCTTCCTGTAAGTTTTATTTTTCCTAAGGTTAATGTGATGAATGTGCATTCCCATTGATTATTCATAACCTTGACCTTTGTAATTGGATTTAATGTTATACATGTACTGTTATACACTTATTTTATTGCATGTTAGCGTCTTCATGTGGGAGTTTTGTTTATTTGATTTCAATTTTCGAGTTGGTGCCTTTCATGAGCTTGATCGCAATCGAGAAGCGTTACAATTGTGTTTTATAGCTTCTAATCATGGATATTTGGTTCTGTAAAAAATTGAAACAATGTCATTTCCTACTTCTTTTACTTGTTGTTTAGCATCTTATAGAAAGCCATCTCCATTAGGGGATCTTCATGGGCAGGAGGACGTTAAAAAAGGATTAGAAGAATTGGGTATAGGGACTTAATTCCTTATTGCAAATAAGAAAATGAAAATAAGATTCCACCTATAGTGAATGTGGATGAAGGATTTATTTATTTATTTAATTTTTTTATTATTGTAATGATATTTTCTTTGAAATTTGAAGTTTTCCAATTTAAACAAAGAGCCTGTTATTATGATTTTCCATAATGATTTTCACCCTTTGCTTTTTTTTCTGATACGTCATATGATGATAAACTTTTCCTGTGACTAGCTTTGGAAAGAAAATCTTGTCATTTAAGTGGTCACTCAGGAACCACATCAATATTTTGTAACTTTTGTCGAATTTTATGATTTCAAACTATAAAACTTATATTGAGAAATAGGAATGACAAATCTTTATGGGAAAACATAAACAAGGTTACTGCAGTCTAAGTATTATCATGTTGTGGGTCAAATTTAGTTTCTTTTTGCTTTTTGTGGATCTGAGTAATCTCTGTGTGTGACAAAAGTTCCAGTGGCAAATGGTCCTATTTCCATGCTTTGCATCTCTAGTGGTTAAAGAACTCTTCATCTCAAATTATGACCTGCATAATGTGTTGATTGAGCTGATGTTTGCACAATTAATTCACTTGAAGACTTGAAGTCTTCTTTCTGGGAATACTGATAAAAGACTTGAAGTTTTCTGACTTTGCTGAGAATATTTATTTGTAATGTTGACTTGATTATCCTGGTTAAAAACCTGAGATTAATTTTTCCTCTAACAGAATATGGCCTTTCACCCTACATAATAGCTGCCAAAGACTTCCCAACCTTGTGGCTATCCATCTTCACCAAAAAACTTCCGTTCAGATATAATGAAATCAGTCCATGACAATTTGAGTACTGCAACAATGCAGTGTAGATGGTGGGGCAGATTTCTAAGCACTAAAGCCTTATTCTTCTCAGCAATATAATAACCTCATTCACTTATTTGATAAGAAAAAACCTTACTCAATAGCATGCTTTATGTTTACAATTGAAAAGGGATCCCCATCTAATCTCCAAAACAGATGGAAAAAGAATAAGACAGATGAAGAAGGAATTTTTATGACAAGAAAGACTTACTGTGGGGAACTATTTTTATTGAAGAATGTGGGCTGACCGTGCTATTTCCTTTAACTAGAATTACACAACGAATCATATAGAAAACGTGGTCTCGTAAATAATACAAAAGCCTTTATGACTTGCGGTTAGATTAAAATTGTGACTCATTGATTGTTAGGAAATGTGAATAATTAATGTGGATAATAGTTTATTTTTCATGCTTGGCATGAAAAATTATATATAAATAGTATGAAAAGTTTGGTTATTCAGACTTTAAAAATTAGGTGATAGATCATCAGTGAATATGAAATCATATACATATGAAAATTTCTCCTAATGCTTGCTAAAGGGAAAACCTCGTTTTCTGAAAGAGAGCTTTAGAACATAGTAAACAGGAGACTTTTTTTAGTCTCATTTGAAGAAATAATAACAATAACAATAACAACAAGAATAAATTATTATTACTAATACTACTCCAAAGCGACAATAAAACGATAATTAGACAAAACAGTACATTATTAATCCATTGAACCCATTTGATTATTAGATAATATATACATTGTTACTTGTTTTGTGTTTCAGATGGCTAGGGGTGACATTAGAGGTAGACGCACAGGAGGATGTGGACTTGGGGATGGTGCATTGACGCCCCGTCCATCCATGTCTGCACCTGTAGATACATCTGCATCAGGGCTGGTGCCAGCTTGCCGCCCTTCTCCTGTGGAGGCTGTTGAGTTAGCAGCTACTTTGCCAGCGGCATCGCAGTCTGCTGGGCCTTCGATGTCCGCATCTGCTGTAGGTTCATCAACAGGCGGTGGTTTGCCCATTATTCATGTTGAAGACGGCAGGTGAAAGTTATTTAGTTTTATACAATGATTAAAATTTATTATTTCGTTTATATTTGTATCACTATATTCATTTAATTGTGTTATATGTGTAGGTTGCTACCAACTCATTCCTGCTCAAGTAGGATGAAGAAGATCTTCTGGCAAAGGATTCACCCTGATGGATATGCTTGGAAGAATGTGTCGGCTGAGTACCGAGAGGCGTCTTTCGAGGAGTTTAAGGTAAAGTAATGATATGCTGTGTTTGATTTATTTAGTAGTTATTGGGTTGTCTTATGAACATGTCTTATGATTAAGGAGTTTAAGGTATCATCAAGATATGTTTGTTGTTTACTTTTCAAATTGAGAAATGTTGATGATGTTGATATTGTATATGTTGTAGATGTTAGGATGTAAATGCTAATGTTATGAAAGTATTATAATGTTGATTTTGATTGTTGAAAGTATCATTGCAGCAGTAGGTGAATCCATTTTTCGGGGTTCTGTTCATTATAGGGAAACTATGCTGAACGTTTTTGTAGTGCATATAAGTATCGTTCGACATTCAGTTTTTAATTATTATTTCTTTACTTATTTTTGCAGAAATATTTCAGGTGGGATGAGTTGATTGACCTACAGGTGAAAACAGCTTTTCTACACCAGGCAGCAGAGCGCTACGAAGATATGATCTACGATTTCAAGAGAAAGAAGGCATTAGGAGGCCACCTTGTGTGCCTGAGGCAGCATGACAACGCTGGGAGGCCTACTGGGATTGCCCTGATGTCAAGGCGAAGTCTGACCAGCCGCGTAGGAACAGGCTGACCAAGGTGGTGGGATATTACCTTTATCTTTAATTTTACATTTGATCTTTTTTGTTATAGATTTACAAAATAACTTACATGTCCATATGCTTGTGTTTGTTGATAGCATGATGCGCACGAGTGTTTGGCACGGACACAAAAAGGAAGAATGGTCAATTTGTCTATGAGTGGTCGGAGCAAATTGCTGTACGTGCTACTATTAAATATTTTTAATTACCTTAATCTCATGTTTGACAAAAACTACCCCTGAGGTTTAGGGTAATTACTAAAATAACACAGCGAAGTTTCAAAATTATAAAAAAGACCCGAGGTTTGATTCTGCCTTAAATACAAGGTGGATAATAGTAATATTTTTACAAATGTAAAATGGGTGTTCAAATAAAGAGGGCAACTCTAAGTGGATTTTGTTATTTTCAACAACTTCTGTTTCTTTTTTTTTTTTTGTTATTAGCTCAAACCTGAGGGGTAGTTTTGTAATTATCCCATTAATATATTTTGCTCTTTTGCAGGAAGAGGTACAAACACGGTCAGCTTCTGCTAAGCAATCATTCGTGGAGTCGAGTGAGCCTCCGCCGTAGACATGTCGCAGTCGTATGTAGAAGTTGTTGGCGGGGTGAAGAAGCAGCGCATCTATGGCCCGGAGTCCAAGCTACATTCATTCATCAGCACTGCTGCCAATAGCTCTTCTACCAATTTAGAATTCGATATAGATGCATTGAAGAAGCAGGTGGCAAAGGAGGTGGAAGAGGAGTTGCAACAACACTTCAAACAGAAGTGGGCTGAGACGCAGGCCCGACTGCTGGCGGAGATGGAGGCGATGAAGCAGGAGCGGGTTAAGATACAGGCGGAGATGCAGTCGATAATACACGAGCTCATGCAGGCGCAGCCGAAGATGCTGGATCATATGGCGCGTAAGTGGGAGGATCTGAGTCGTCAATTGCCTCCTTTTTTGCAGCCTCCTAATGGTCCTGCAGATGATGCTGCCAAAAAGGACTAGTAGAATTTATTCTACTTGTGCTATTTTATGTATGAGTTATACATTTGGCTGTTTCCTTTTTTTTCTCTGTTCTTTTTATTTTTTTAATTTTTTTTGTGTGTTATGATTAATTTATAAATACTAAAATGTATTATTTTGTTTATATGGGTTAATCTCCTGTCAGGCCGTCTAACGGATCTAATTCGTTAGACGGATCCAAATCCCAACCCGCGGTCAATCCGCCTATTGACCCATGTGACAACCATTAACATCACAACAACATTCGATGACCGCTACTAATACTTTTTAGGAGGGATGCTTAATATTTTTGGATGATTACTAATATTTTTTCGGAGAAGCGCTAAAATACCTTTAATCGAAAAACCTAATACTTTTTAATAATAAGATTATTAATATGTTGAACAAGGAATAATAATACTTTTGCGAGAAAAAAATAATATTTTTCATGAGGATTACTAAAAAAATTGCTCAAGGGGTTACTAATACTTTTCCATGGGATTACTATACTTTTCTAAGGAATTGCTAATACTTTTTCACGGGTAAAACTAATACTTAGGGTTGCCTAATATTACTTCATTGCTTAATATTGTTCAAGAGGATTACTAATACTTTTTAGATGTCCTACTAATGCTTTTTAGATGTACTACTAATACTTTTAGGGGAAAACTAATACTTTTAAAGGCCCGAATATTACAAAAATGCCATCATCAGGAGATCTATGACACCACCGAGAATATTACAAAAATGCCATCGGTGAAATTACAAAAAACTCGGGTCGGGTTGGATCCGTCTAATGGAAAAAGAACAGTTAGACGGTCTAACCTAAGCCTTTGTCTATATATATATATATAATATATATACCATATCAGAATGAGTCAAATTATTAAATAGTAAATGTTAAAAAAATAGTGACGGACAAAATCATAGGTATACAAAAATGATTGAAAATGACGATGAACCAAAGACTGACGTTATATGGCAACTAACATTTATTCTACTTGAGCTATTTTATGTATGAGTTATATTAGCTGTTTGCTTTTTTCTCTGTTTTTTTTTCCCTTTTTGTGGAGTGTATTGATTAATTTATAAATACCGAGATGTATTATTAGATTTTGTGGGGTTTTGGTTTAAATTCTTGTATTATGGTATATGCCGAATACGAGTAGTATATATATAAATGAAGATGGTTATATGAGACCAATGCCTTATAATGTAAGTACGTAGGACCAAATCTAAACTACAAATCAACAAATTTCAATGACTAATATTAAATATGCATAAAAAAAACCTCATTAAATAGATGTAGGGATATATTAGTCCAAAGCAAATAATCAAATCCCATGAAATTAGGAGCGGTTACCCACAATATATATATATATTTTTTGAGTACAATGGGGGAAACATGGGGAGGGTCCACACACACTCGTATGGAATCGAACCCGGGTCATTCACCCTTACAACACATGTCTCAACCACTGGAGTACAATATTATTGATGTCATCTTATCATCCAGTACAATATAAAATCACGAATAAATTGTCTCAGAATCTTCTTCTTCACCAAACTGTCTGCTAACTCTGAAAAAAATCGTTCCATTAAAATCTGCAAAAAAGAGAGGATATTACACTAAACCCCCTGTACTATTTGCATTTTTTCACTTTACCATATAAACTATTTTTTGTTATATTTTACCATATGAACTATGTAAATTTTTGCAAAAATTTTATTTTTCTTAGAATAACGACAATAGTTCATTGTAGTCATCGGGCCTATCATGTTATTATAAAATATAAAATTACTATTTCCTTAAATTCTATATTATTTCAACAAAATGTAGCTAGATATTTTTAGTCGATATTTATTTGCTCGTCCGTAAGGTACAATTTTGTAGGTCCCAAGGGTGTGAGCTAAGTTTAGAAGGGGGAAGGGGAGTTGAATAGACTTAATCAATTTTTCAATTTTAAATACAAATCAGAGTTTCACAAGAAAACAACTAAGTCTCTTGAGAGAGCCGAGTCAAACTTCAGCAGGAGAGTTAACCACTCAACAGACTCTGAGAGAGCTGTTGATAGAGTAACTCAACTGAGTAAAGTTAGCTTTTTATAAATTCAGTTTCTTGTTTTTTAATAGCGGAAGTCTTTACATACTTTTTAGAAATTGACTATCAACAGTTATTATTAAACTTGTTATTATCAGTTGGATATCAAATATAGAGCAAGTAAATAAATTGCAGAAAGGAAAGTGCATAATATTAAATAACACAAATATTTATAGTGGTTCGAGAATGGGGTAATTCCTCTACCCTACTCTTTTCCTACTCCTGGAGGAATTTGCTAATGCAACGTTAACTTTGTTACAAAAGTACAAACAGTCCGAGCAAGCCTTGATCACACAGCTGACTTCACTCCAGTGACTCAGCTCTTCGCAAAATCCGCTGCTACTCACTCTTGACTCTTCAAATTGTTCGGACTTGATCACTTAGCCTCGTCGGATTTGAACCAGGTTCGAACTTGAACCTCTTGAACTTCCTTCACTTCTTGGAAGAAATGACCCTTTGCTCTTGAAAACAAGTTTCCTCTTCAACTTTGAAGTATGACTTCTATCTTTCATAGGAATGTGTTGGATAAAATCACTTTGTGTTTCGGGCACGAGGATTGAGAATTTTTCTTGAGAGAGAAGTGCAGATTTTGCTTGATTGCTTGTATGCTCAGATGTATTCGATGTGTCTCTCTTGTGTCATCTATTTCTCTCTGAAAATTCCCCAGTCTTTTATAGTGAGAGTTTGAAATTTGTCCGTTGAAGAGATAGACAAATTTAAACTTCACTTCTTGTTCGTTAGCTTGTCTTGTTCCACAACATTTGATGTTGACATAAACTTAGTATTAACTACCGACATACGTCTGAAAAGTACCAGAGTTCTGGAAACATTCCATTGGCTCCTGCCACTTGCACTCTTTCAACAAGACAGCTTTTACGGTTGCAGGTCTATCTCTTAGCAAAATGGGTAAGTCTTAAATTTTCTTCACAACGGACATCTTCAGCTTTCTCTAAGTCCTTCACTACTTTTACCCCTTAAGTTGAGTATTTTCCTTGATTCTTGGATGACTCTACTGTAAGTCTTCTGAGAGACACAACTATCGTACTTGATTGAAGTTCTTCTTGACCACTCATCTGCGACTCAGCTGGATCTTCTCTGCATTGCTTCAACAAGTTTTTTGCATTTTCAACTTAGCAACTTGACGACTCATCTTATATTCTAACTATTAAAAGTTGAAATAACATACATAATTTGGGGTGCCAACTTTCTAATTCTAAGTTTTCTAATCATCATCAAAATCTATACAATAAATTTTCTAACAATTTCCTCCTTTTTGATGATTTCAAAACTTATTTACTTCATAAATTGATGAAATTAAAATAATTGAAAAAATATATTCTTTTATTAATGAATCATTCAACACTTACATTATTTGTATATATTTACAAGGAATTGTAAAAATACAACAAAATTTTCTCGACAGCTGATATTTATCTTCTTGGTCTTTCCTTCTTCTTCTTCTTCTTCTTCTCGCGATCTTCTTCTTCTCACCTTTCCTCCTCTCATCTTTAGCCTTTTCCTCCTCATATCCTTCTAAATCTCAGCTCATCTTGCTCGCAGGATGCTCATCTTGCTTGCGGGGGATGTGCTCGAGTTGCTCTTCGATTAGCTTCTCATTTAAGGCTTTATCTAGACTCCAACCAATAAAAGTGTCCTTTTTAAGGGGTTGATGGACATGATTCCACTTAGTGGTGGAGAACTTCCGCCTCTCCCACCGGACCTAGAATATTTGCCTCTACCTGCCTCCCGAGATTCTTCCCATAGCTTGGCCGTTGCCTCCCTAGGAACTTGGCTCTTTGGTGACTCTTGGAAAAGGCACGACTCTTAGAAGGTTTTCCTTGAGTCACGCTTCCTAGTCTCTTCTATATATTTCAAGCCCTTTCGCAATACAAGCCCCATGCGCGCCTAACTCCATTATTTATAATACATTACGATAATAGAGTGTCAAACTCTATTGTATCTCTCTCAAGGGACGGAAGGTGGAAAACTTCTTCACTCGGAGCATTCGGTGGCGGACCTCCATATTGGACATTTAATTTTTGGATTATCTCATCTTGACTTTTATCCATCTTTGCAATTTGAGCCTTAGACTTACGAAAAGCTAGGGAAACTTTTCGTCGAGTTGATAAGTCTTGAGGAGCTTAGAGAGAATTGAGGTGGTGCATTTGCCTTTGATAATTATCTTGGAGGGGTTTGACAAGCTTTTCTTCTTCTCTCTTTTTGGCATCATCACCTTGAGAAGGTTGGGTGATTAGAGAAGAGAGTCCAGTTTGGTTGAGGAGTGTATACAAGCGATTTTTCATAGATAAAATCTCGGACTTGAGAGATCCCTCCATATTCTCCATTTTCTTCTCCATCTTCATCTGCGGCTACTCCATATCGAGAGATGACTTCTCTCCATCCTTTCCATATTGTCCCTTTGGCGCTCTTTGGAAGTCTGGTCAGCTCCCAGGACAACCATCTTTGAAAATAGGTATGCGAAATAGCCAACTTGCTCCCTACGTAGAGCCTTGGCTTCTTGTGCCCATTCCGATCCGCAACACAACTCCTCGATATATCTCCGAAAATTGTGGCATCATGATTGTCTATCCTGGTGCTCAAGTCACCAAAGCCTTTCTCCTTGCCTCCATCTCCTCTCACATGGCTCGGAAGGCTCGTCAAAAGTCATTGCTTGTCCACTTGAATCTTCACGGAACATGGAATCAAAATCAAGGCCAAACGGTACAATGCATGTACCCAAAGGAATATGCAAATCAGTTTGGGTTGACTTGAACATTGAAACGCGCAACATCCTCCGTAGACTCGGCTTCAAAAGGGATCTCTTCCACAAAGGGAAATGTAACATTCCCAACATGTCACTTAGATTAGAGGAAGTTCCCACTTATCCTTCGGAATACTTCTCTCTTATCCCTGGCCGACAACTCGGTGTGCCTCAGTGCAGAAGCTTCATCGTGATGGCAGTTTGAAGCTCTTGGTGACTATGCCTCAAATTGTCTTATGACTCCACTAACAACAATTGGTTCTTCCATTTGAGTAACTTTGCATCAATTTTGCCGAGCAAAGCATCACGTGCGAGGAGATTGAGCTAGTGGGGATGGACTATCGACTAGCACAAATCTCATCCTAGTGTATTTTAGATTTACATCCAAGTCACGGCCTCTTTCTCGGACTCTTTGATTCATCAAAATCTTCATCCATGTTAGAATACTCATCTTGAGTTGATTTACGCAAGGGCATCAATAACGATAGTCTCATGAGATTCAGATTCGGAACTTTTGGCATATCACCAAAACAATCAATATTCCCCTAGCGAGTCTCAACCACCATTGGGTCTTGACTACCATTTCAACAGTCTCAACAATTGAAGGACCTTGACATTCCCCGCAACCCGACCGAGTGCTGTAGGTCTTCATCAATGGCATCCTTAGAGGTTTCAACCTCGGGGATTAAGTTTCATGACGAATAGTCTCAACTGTCTTGGTCTCTCATGATCTATTATTTGCCTCAGTTACATGTATTTCAACCTCTCGTAACGGCTTCAACTCTGCGGGGGGCCTCGGTTTGTGGCAAGTATCAACTACCACAACTTCATTTTGGCATGAGTGATTTCCATCTCAGCTATCACACCTTTGCCTCCCAACTTCAAAATTTCTTGGTCCCCTATGAGCCTTATTCGACAGCTACAGTGTGAGCATCTTCCCCTCCGGTGGCTCACTAGGATGGATTTTCAATGGGGTCAATCTGTCACCGGGGGACTTGGGCATGATTGTATCACATGAATGTTCATCCATCTTGTCTTGTGCTGTCTCAACAGCATCCTTAGGGTTTGGCTCCATTGGGTTACCCTCTTCAACAATTTCCATCCCAGTATCATCGCCATCTCCTTTTGTTACATTTTCCCGTGAGTGAGCTAGAGAGGTGACTGCTGCTAAGTCTCTCACAACATCTTGAATGATTGGAGTTGGAGACAGAACCACAGATGATTCTACAACACTATACTGTTTGGCACCTCAGTTAACTCACGGATTCACGAAGGGCATGCTTCAACTGTGAGATTTCAACATCATCAGCACCCTCAGTATGTTCTTCATTACTGCTGCTGCCGCAATCAAGAATGACATCATCAGTGAAGGGGCATACATGAGGCTCACCAGCCTTATCCTTTTCAAGGGACTTTGCCTTTTCAGCTTGCTTCTTCTCGAAGAGCACAGTACTGGAGTAGACATCATCAAGAGCCAAGACAAATGAAGCATTGTCCAGAAAATTGATTCCTCTATCTCAGGGGTCGCAGGTGCGGGCTTTTCAGCAGCCTAAACATTTGATTCCTCTTTTCATCTCTCAAGCCACCCTTGGCTTGAGTCTTCTACTTCTTCACAACTGCCTTTCTAGGCTCAGCTGTCCTTCTTTTCTTTGTCAGCATGAGGGCAACATGAATTGGTATAGGAGTTGGGGCTTGAGCAGCTGCGACAACTGTTTCCTCCTCTGGGACACTCTCAGTTGTTTCCCTCTCAGAAGCACCCTTCTTCTTTGCATGGGCCTTATTCTGGGAAGCTGATAAGTTTCCCTTGAACAACCATTTGTTGATGTGGAATGCCTTACCCTTTCGCAGGAATACTCCATTCTTCTCTAGTAGATACCAATAACTATCCCATAGCCTGAGGTGTTCTTGAACTCGCCTTCTTCTAGCTTCACGTTCTGGACGTTTTGACACAACTTCTGAAATATAAACTCATTCGAATTCACGTCCAACTCTTCCATAATAGCTGCCATCACAGTCAGCTTAGTCTGTGACTAGATATGTTAAACGGGCTGCTGCCCGTTGGCCCGGACCATTTAAACCAAAAAAGATAAGGTTAGGGCCACGCGTTTAAATCCGAGCCTTTTTGGCCCGAACCATTTAAACCCGTTAAAGGCTAGCCCGTGAGGTTAACTAGGCTAGCTCGCTATTTTATTTTTTAAATAATAAATATAATTCTAATATGTTATATCTACTTTTATTACCTATTACTAGTAAATTTATTTTTCAAATTCACATCTCCCTCATCTTTAAGTTTAACTTTATTAAACAAGCTATAAATTTTTTAAAAACTTCTTTTTTATTTGTTTTATTTATTACTTAATTTTGTTTTCCAATTTTTATTTTGAATAAGAAAATATCACATAGTTTTATTAGATTATTTAAGATATAAATTATATTTCTAAATGGTGCTAAATGTAATTTATAATTTTGTTAATGCAATGTAATTATAAACTATGCATGACATTTTTTATAATGAATAGATTAACTTTAAATGTTAAACTTAAATGTTATATATGCCCAAGTTTAAAATTTTAGATTTAAATATCTAATTTTGAAAATTTTAACTTATAGCCTAATGAGTAATTACAAAAAAAGTGTTAATCCTGGGTACTTTAGTTATTATTTTTCTATTTTCAAAATTTAGATCATAAAATATTTAATTTTATAAGTTCGTTAATGCAATGTAATTAGAAACTTTGCATGAATTTTATTTATGTCGAATAGTTTAACTTAAAATTTTAAACTTAATTGTTATATATACTCGAGTTTAAAATTTTAAATTTAAATATATAATTTTTAGTTTTTTGACTTATTGCCCGATAGTGGCCCGTTTAGCCTGAAACCCGCTAGGGCTAGCTCTATAGGGCTAGGGCCAGCCCGTCTAACATCTCTATCTGTGAAAACTGATTATATGATCCTAACTTCATGTCGGTGCACTTCGCCGCCACATCCATCAGTTTGTGATACTCCTCTTTAATCACCGTTTTGGTAGCTGAGGGATTCAACTTGTCAGCTACCTCATCCTTGGCGATCTCCTTCCATATCTTCATAAAGTCGAACTCATAATCTTTCAGCTTTGTGAGTCCGCTTTTTGGAAGGTAAAGCAGCTCAGTCAAGTCGTCAGCAGTCAACTTGACTTCTTTACCATTCATTGATGAATTGATTCCATCATCGTGAACAGAGACGTTCACGTAAAACATAGCAACCTTGTCCAAGAAGGTTTGGGGCATGTTCAGGGTAAGAAATTCCAGCAACCCTGATTTTTCCAAATGACCGACGATCTTCCTCGCCCTCTCTTTGTTCGTCGGTTGCTTGACCAGCCCTTCTACATCAATTAGTGCACCGTTGTACACTTTTAAAGAGCTTTGCAAAATACGAGAGAAGAACTTGCAGATTTCTTAGGTGCCATGGTGATTTCTTGAGAAATTTTTGAAGAACTTCGAACAATTTGCAGAGAGAATTTTTCGAATGCTTGAAAGCTCGAGAGTAAAGTGAGAAGAGAGAGAAAGTGAAATTCGATATATATGGGACGTGAAGAGACTGTTTCGTGATATTGAAAATTTGAAATGTGATCAACGATTGAGATTAAACCGTAAATGTAGAACTCCATATTTTATTTACCTGAATTATGTAGATATTATATTTGATATCAATTTTTAAATGAGTAAATCATATTATTATTCTCGGAACCTAGACTTGTAATTTGGCAATTAGAATCTAGGAGTATTAACTATATCACCGAGAAATTGGGGTATATAAATAAATACCAAGTACATTATGTAGTAGTCTTATAGATATATATGAATTTGATATTTATAATCATGTAATTAAAATATATATATCTAGATAGGATATACACACGGTAGCTACATATGTACATATTTTGTTTGACTACTCATATGCCTAATCTCATTTTCTGGCCGTGACCGAGGACGACAGTAGAACTGGGTCATAGAACGGTATATTCATGAATATGACGATCTCTGGGCAAAAGCCCATAGCTAAAGAGACATCGAGCCTACGGGGAGGGATAAGGTGACACGACTTCAACCAAATATTGTTGGAAGCAATAAGGAGAACGGACAGGGTCAGTGTCCGATCAACACTGATCCTATGTTTCTTATTTTGGGCTGACGAATTAATTGATTAACTGTTTATACTTTGTTTTAAAATGAGATATCCACTATTTATTTTAAAAAATTGGGATATCTATTGGCCATCTGAAAAGCAAAATGTTTACCGTACTTGACTAACTGTCGTACAATGGCATTGCATCATTGATATCATCATAAATTAATCTATCATTATTGAATTGCAACATGTTCTTGATCATTACGACAAATAATTCTTATGTGCATCATTATCATGCATACATAAATATTTTTAGGCACATTAAGTACTTTTCTCAAAGAAGCACTTCACCTTTCATCAAAGAAATATTGCATTCCTCTACCCCAACCTACTGATCTCGTTTGGCTCACCCCACGTTTTCATAAAAACTTTTCAGAGACTGAATATTTTGGGATCGATGAGACTGACACAAGACTTCTAGATCAAAGTTGACTCTACATAGAATTTTCTGTTTGAAGGGCGTATACGTCAGCGGTTGACAATATAACTATTTTATCTTGTAATAGTCAGGCGAGTTACAACTCTATTATAATTGTATGTCATAGGTTATAGACTTCCACTGCATTTATTAGTTGTTAGTTGTACTTAGATAATAGATCTTGATGAATCTAAGTTTGAATATTTGAGTTGTCCTATTGGATGATATTCTATTTTATTGGGCATATAATTTGGGGCGTGACATTACAAAGAATTAATCACGTCGCATTTAATGCTTGCAACATTTATGCCCAACCATAAGCATATTGTTGTAGCTTTTCACGTACCACATTTAATGATCGACATCACCGTCAAAAACATTCCGCTTTAATGAAAATGACTTCGTTTTGTCTCTTAGCTCATAAACGTGTCATTCACTTATTTATGACTTTTCTCTGCTTCTCACTTTAGTATCTTTGATGGAACTCGTTGTTGATTGACTCAACTCGCTAAACATCCGATGTATTTGTTTTACTCTATTTGAAAGAACAAAACTCTTTCGAAATGCAATTCTTCCACCTTTAACTGTTGAATGGTCTTTTGAACATACTAATATAGCTGAATCAATCCAAGCTCATTCTTCAGTTCTTCAAACTTTGATTAACGTAAGGGCTTAGTGAATATATAAGCTAACTGCTTCTCAGTTTAGACATATTCCAATGTGATGTCTTTCTTTTCAACATGATCTCTTATGAAATGATATCTGACATCAATATCCTTTTTTCTTGAGTGCAATACTAGATTCTGAGTGATTGCAGTAGCACTTGTGATATCACACATAATTGGAATTTCCTTCTCTTCAATGTCATAATCTCTCAGGTGTTGCCTCATCCACAAGACTTGGGCACAACAGTTGCATGCAACAATATATTCAGCCTCAACTGTAGATGTAGCTATTGAGTTTTGTTTCTTGCTGAACCAAGAAACCAATCTATTTACAAGCATTTGACAAGTACCAAATGTACTCTTCCTGTAAACTCTACATCCAACATAGTTTGAATTTGAGTATCTAATCAATTTGAATCCACATTCTTTAGGATACCACAATCCAACTTCTTGGCTTCCCTTCAAATATCTTAGAATCTTCTTAATTTCTTTGTCATATAGCTTTCCTTAGATGCAAATTGAAACCTTGTACATACACTTCTTTGTAAAGGTGATGTCGATTCATTTGCGATCAAGTAAGCAATGATCCAATGAATGCTCTATATCTTATCTCGATCCATTGGTTTGCCTTCTACATCCATATACATATTGAATGAAGTATTCTTGGGAATCTTCACAGATGATTTCTCTTCCATACCAAATTTCTTCATTAAATGTTTGGTATACTTGGTTTGGCTTATGAGGTTCCATCCTTCATTTGCTTGACTTGAAGACCTAGGAAGAAAGTCAATTCTCCCATCATGCTCATCTCAAACTTTCCTTGCATTAGGTTTGAGAATTTGTCATACAACTCTTTGTTTGTGGATCCAAAAATGATATCATCCACATATATTTGAACAAGCAAGATGCTCTCTCCATCTTGAATTCTAAAAAGTGTTCTATCAACTTTTCCTTTGGTGAATCCATTTGTTAGGAATTTTATTGTTTAGATTTTGATGAATGCCATGTAAAACTTAGAATAGAAAGTTGGCTCCCAATTCTTCTTTGTAAAATGTATTGTAACAATTAGAAGTGGCCAAGGAGTTAAGTCAGCCTACGCTCCAACCTGCAAGAAGACAATCAAGGCTTGAAGGAAAACTTCTGGTGAGAGACAAGTGAGTCTGAAAGAAAAAGACAGAACTCGATCAAGAAAAGCGGTGAGATGCTGGTGAGTGGAACATCAGTCAAGTCAACTCAAGAGAAGCAAGTCTCAAGTCAAGTGTGTGAAAGAGTCATCCAATGATTGGAAGCGACTCTAAGTCACCTGGGGGAAAGCAAGGAAATGCGGATCAAGTCGAGATAATCGTAAAAGAACCGTTGCCTTTAAATCAAGAGACTTACTTAAACAAGTAATATCTCCATACCACCTTTCTTGGAGTGCTCGAGTCCCGAGGAGCGTGCAAAAGGAATGAACCAATGGGAAGCACTACACCGTGTCGAACTCGAAAAGGTGATAAAATAATTCATACGAGGAAATGGCAATTCCAAGAACGCAAGCCAACGATCGCAAAGTGACTTTCAAAAATGAGCCTATCTCTTCAACGGGCAAATTTTTGAAAGTTCACTATAAAAGGTGAGGAATGTGTTTGAGAAAAGATGATGAATGACACACACGTGAAAAGATATATACAAGCTTATCAAAATGAAACACTCTCAATCCTCAAGCCTACATCTCAAGTACATCAATCCAACACTTACCTCGTGAAGGAAAGAGAACTTCAATCGAGTTGAAGAGGAAAATATCGAAAACAAAGGGGTCTACATTCCGGGAAGGATTGTAGAAAGGTTCAAAGGTGAACCAAGTCTTAAGCTCTTGGAGGGCTTCGTGATCAAATCCAAAGTGCTTAAGCAAGTGAGTGTAGTAGCAAAGCAGTGCGCCTGTGAAGAAGCTGAGTCGTCGACGAGAAGCTTGGTGAGTGATCAAGGCGTCTCGATCGAGTCCCAAAGGATCAAGTCATTTGTTGTGATCAAGACTTGTATCGGACATTACCACTTTGTAAACCGATCATTACTTAGTGGATTCCTCCAGGAGTTGGAGAAGAGAGGAGTAGAAGAATTACCCCGTCTTGAACCTCTATAAAAACCTTAGTGTCATTTACATTTTGGCATTTAAATTTTACGCACTTTTAATTGCTTATATCTATTTGATAAATTTGCTATCCATTTGATAATTTATAAGTACTAAATCAAAAGTTGTAAAAACTTGCTTAATCAAACTTAAGGGTGTTAAGTCTTCCGAAAACAAAACCACGAGTTGAGTCAATTTATAGCCAATGACTTAGTCACTCTATTATGTACACTCTCGGTGAAAGTCTGTTGAGAGATTAACTCTCTTGAGTGACTAATTCGATTGTCCATCAAGGACACAATTGTGTAGAACTCAGTAGATTTAAAAGGCCTAAATCGAAAATTTGGTAAGGTTTATTCAACCCCCTTCTAAACCTTACACTTACACCCCTTGGGACCTACAAGTGGTATCGGAGCGGTTGGTTCATTGAACCCTCCGCAGTTCTTGAACTAGATCTCCAAACTTTTCAAAAGTCCGCTTTAGTACTTAAGCTTTCAAAACTCTTTTCTATCATTAAAAGTTATTATCATGGAAGCAAATCTAACACGCATTCCTATGTTCACTATTGAAGAATTTGATGATTGGAAAATTCGTATGCGAGCTCATCTATCGATTACATGATGAGATGTGGATAGTGATAGAAGATGGGCCTCTGCAAATATTGAAGGTGAACAATTTGTGCGAAGAGTTGCGGTGAAGGGGAAGAAGATGACACCGGACCAGTCATGGTTGAAAAACCAAGAACCGAGTGGACAAATGATGACAAAAAAGATACAACCTGGACAATGTAGCCAAGGACATTCTTTACAAAACTTGGACAAAGCCATGTTCAATAAAGTGAAATCTTGCAAAACGGCTAAGGAAATCAGGACAAAATGACATTGATTTGCGAAGGCTCGAAGCAAATCAAAGAAAACAAACTATCAGTGGTGTACAAAAAATTTGAGAACTTTAAAATGATCTCGGGAGAAAACCTGGATCAACTGGATGCTCGGTTTCGTAAAATCACAAATGAGTCAGTCTACACTTGGAAATGAATATACACGAGAAGGAAATGTGTATGAAGATCCTAAAAAGTCTTCAATTTGAATGGGAAATGAAGGTCATGGCATTGAGACACTCCATGGACCTATCAAAGACATCCAATCATGAGTTATTCTCGGACCTCAAAGCCTACGAGTTTGGTGAGAAGGAAAGACCAGGAAGAGACATTTGTACCCAAAAGCAATTTGCTCTAGTTGTCAAAGATGGAAGGAGAGTGAGGTCAAAGAGGATTGACCGGAAAAGAAATAGCCCGATGGTTAAAAGATTTAACAAGTTCTTTAACAAGAACTACAAGAGAGAAAGGGTGAATCCTCCGAGAAGACACTCGGCTCCTCCAAATCAAGGGATGATAGGCCAACCAAGAGAACAGATCATCAACAAGTTGAGTATCAAAGGGTGACAACTCAAGAATAGAAAGAGCCGATCAAAAGGCTGAATACCTATGTTGGAATTGTAGACAACCGTGTCACTATGCCATTGATTGCTCATATCTGTAGTCAACAAGTACAGAAACGAAGAAGAAAGAAAGGTCTTGAGAGAAAGAAGACAAGAGAAGAAAAAGGCAATGATGGTGCAGAGAGATCACGAGACTGACCCAAGTCAAGAGAGACGGTGACTCGGAGAGCAAAGCGGTGAAGTGACTACTCAAGTGACTCACGAAGAAGAAGCCTTGATCCGCTTAATGGCCAAAGAACAAGATCAAGAAGATGAGGTACAATCTAACTCAACAAGCTCGACACTAGTGATAGTGATGTGACACACACACTTCATCACCCACTGATCTTTATGATTCATTAGGCAAAATGATGAAAGATTTTGAGCACATTAAAACCTCACACACACTATTGAATGAGGAAAACAAATTTTACTCAAAAGTCAAAACTCAAAGCCGACTAAGGAGTGAGTACTCTAAGTCAAATAGTGATGAGAATAAAAGTTTAAAAATTTGAAAATGCTAAATTAATAGCAGAAATTGCCGCTATAGAAAAGAGGGAGAATGACCTCAAAAATGTTATTGCCTCATTCACTAAGGCATCTAAATCATTGGATGATCTTATTATGAGTCAAAGAGAATGTGGAGACAAGACAGGCTTAGGATTTAATTCCTTTGTGCCATGTCAAACCTCAAGAGTAATTTTGGAAAAAGGATCTTCAAGTCATGAAGAGTCCGAAAAATCCAAAACTCTAAATGTTGCACAAACTTTCAATCCAAAGCACAATACTAAGCAAACTGGCCTTGGTTACAAAGGAAAAGGAAAAAGTCAGTTGAGAGTCTTTGAAAGGACAGTGAGAAGAAATTCACCGAGTCCATCATGTGAGACTCCAAACAGAAAATACTCGTAAAGAAGAAGCGCAGAGCTACCAAAAATCCCAGAAAACTCATAAAAGAAATACATATGATGGGAATGGTAGAAAATATCCAAGCCAAGTGGATTTGGAATAATGTGAACTATCGCCTAGACTTATGGAATACAAGCCCAAATGGCAAAGGCCTAGAACTCAACAAAGGCCATTCCAAAAGCACAAGAGCTTTCATCAGCACACATATGCACCTAGGCACTACACTCAAAGACACCACAATTACCCAAGAAAGGCAATTGCTAAAACACATATGCAGGCATACAGACAAAAGAGACAATTTTGTATGAACCTGGACTCCCAAGCAATTTGCCAGGATGAATTATGATTATGGCACGATAGATGGCAACCTCTTAGAGTCAAATCATTTGGCTATAGGTTGGTTGGATCATCTTATAATTCTAACCCCTCGGGACCCGAGACAAGAATGGGTACCTAAAACTTAATTTCCTCGATTGCGGGTTCAAGGAAGCAGTGAGTGCCAAGGAACCTGGTATATGGATAGTGGTACATTTCCGGACATATGACAGGAAATAAGAGAAATCTGTCAAAATTCAAGGAAGTCAAAGGAGCAAAAGTCATATTTGGAGGAAATGAAGCTCCTGGTGAAATAAGAGGCATTGGATCCATCAAAAGGAATGGTTTAGAAATCACAGATGTTGCATATGTTGAAGGACTAAACTTCAATTTACTAAGCATCATCAACTCGTGACAAGGGCTACAATGTTGGATTCAACATGGGAATATGCCAAATCAAAAATATTGAATCAAATGAAGTTGTTGCAAGGAAATAGACAGAGAAAAATATGTATGTAGTAGATTGGTCAATCGCAACACCCAAAGACCGTCTATCTAGCAAAGAGCACAAATTGAATCAAGTTGGTCATGGCACAAAAAGCCGAGTCACTGAATTTCAAAACAATTAACAAGTTGGCAAGAAGTCATCTTGTAGAAGGACTCCGGACTCAGTATATAAGAAAGAAAGTATATGTGATGCATGTCGAAGGGAAAACAAATCAAGTCGTCATTCAAAGAAAAGACATGCCCATCCTCAACAAGAATATTGCATCTACTTCATATGGATCTATTTGGCCCAAAGTGGAACCAAAGCAAGCATAAGTGGAAAGAAATACACCTTGGTGGTAGTAGATGACTACTCAAGATATACATGGACAATATTCATGTGCAAGAAGAAAGAAACTCTACAAAAGCTACCACGGTGATGAAGAGGATACAAAATGAGAAGAGTCAAACCATTATCAAAATAAGATCGGATAGAGGAACCGGGTTTGTCAATGGAATAATAACTCGATCTTGTATTGAGAATGGTATTGGTCATGAACTATCGGTGCAAGGACTCCACGTGAGAATGGAGTTGCAGAAAGAAGGAACAGAACCCTCAAAAAGCAAAGAAGGACCATGTTAGCAAGCGGGGTTACCAAAAAGATTTTGGCTGAAGCAATCAACACACTTGTTACACCCAAAACAGATGTATGATAAATAGACGGTGACAAAGACTCCCTATGAGATCTGGATTTGGAAGAAAACCAAATGTTGCATATTTCAGGATATTTGGATGTAAATGCTTCATCCACAACAATGGCAAAGACAACCTAAAGGCTTTTGATGCTAAATCGATGAGGGCATCTTCTTAGGATACTCGGTGAAAGCAAAGCCTCTGAGAATACTCAACAAAAGAACTATGGTTACTGGAAGAATCCATTCATGTAGTATTCGATGAGCCAAATGTAAATGGGGAAGACATTGAAGAGTTAGGCGATAAGCTGAATCATCCAACCTTACGAAGAGTCCCTATCTTTGAAGCCTGAAGCGGGGATTATCAATTGAGGAAGAGGATGAGATATTTGAATCTCAAAAAAAATTTGGAAAATCTGCGGTGAGTGATCACGAGAGAGCCGACCACAAAGAACACGGTGCAAGTCGATGAATCCGGCTAACTTACTTCAACCTGACGTAAGATGGCTGAGAGACCATCCACGAGAACTTGTCATTGGAGATATGAGAGCAAAAAAGTGTCAAGACAAGATCAGAACTCAACAAGAAGCAATGTTCACATGCTTCATCTCGCAGAATAGAGCCCAAAGATGTGTCACAAGCATTGGACGACACACATTGGATTCAAGCTATGCAAGAAGAGTGAATCAGTTTGAGAGAAATAAAGTATGGGAATTAGTACAAAGACCCATACATCAAAATGTTATTGGAACCAAATGGGTATTCGAAATAAGATGAACGAGGAAGTTTCGTGGTAAGAAACAAAGCAAGATTGGTAGCCAAAGGATATTGCGGGGAAGAAGGAATAGATTTTGATGAAACATTTGCTCTGAGCAAGATTGGAAGCTATAAGGATGTTTCTTGCCTATGCGACTCACAAGAAGTTCATTGTATATCAAATGGATGTAAAAAGTGCATTCTGAATGGTTTATTGGAAGAAGAAGTGTATGTTGAACAACCTCCAGGATTTGAGAAGACTCTTGGAGACAAGGTATACAAACTCAAGAAAGCCCTGTCACGGATTGAAACAGGCACCCGGAGCATGGTATGATACCTGTCACAATTCTGGTGAAAATGGATTCACAAAAGGAAAAGTAGATAGAACACTTTTAATTCAAGACAAGAAGAGTATCTTTGCTTGTTCAAATATATGTGGATGACATCATTTTTGGATCCACTAACAAAGAGTTGTGTGAAAAATTCTCAAACCTCATGCAAAGTAAATTTGAAATGAGCATGATGGGAGAGCCGACATTCTTCCTTGGACTTCAAGTAAAAGCAGTGAAGGATGGAACTTTCATAAGTCAAACGAAATACACCAGAGATTTAATGAAGAAGTTTGGTATGGAGGAGAAGTCTTCAGTAAAAATACCAATGAACACATCATCAAAATGGACATGGATGCGGATGGCAAGTTGTAGATCAAACAAGATCTGAGCACTTATTGGATCATTGCTCTATCTCACAAACTAGCGTGGGCCGACATCACCTTTGCTTTGTAGGTGTATGTGCAAGATTTCAATCTGCTCCAAAAGAGAGCCATATGACTGCAGCTAAGAGAATATTGAGATACTTAAAAGGAAGCCAAGAAGTAGGCTATGGTATCCAAAGGAAGGTGGATTCAAGCTAATTGGCTATTCGGACTCGACTATCTTTGGATGCAGAGTGGACAGAAAAGTACTTCAGGCACATGTCAAATGCTAGAAAAGACTAATTTCTGGTTTAGCAAGAAGCAAAACTCAATAGCCACCTCTGGTGAGAAAGAATACATAGGCTGGGCATTGTTACAGTGCCCAAGTCCTATGGATGAGACAAAGTGAGAGACTATGAAGTTGAAGAAAAAGAAATTCCAATCATGTGTGATAACACAAGTGCCATTGCAATCACTCAAAATCGTGTTGCACTCAAGAACAAAACATATTGATGTCGAGATATCATTTCATAAGAGATCATGTTGAAAAGAAGGACATTATCTTGGAATATATCTCAATTGACAAACAACTAGCCGACATCTTCACAAAACCATTATGTGAGTCAAGATTTGAAGAACTCAAACATGAGTTGGGGCTAATTGAGCTAAGTTTGAGACACGGAAGAATCAAAGAAAAGAAATGGAACAGGAAAGAAGATGAAAAAGAGTGAAAACAAAAATCATTTCAAAGAATGTTGATCGGGAAAGTCGCTATACCAAGTCACCGGTGATATTTGAATCACTAAGAGAAATGTGAGAAGCGAGTTTAATCAGCTAAGAGATAAGTTGAATAACTTATGAGCAAAGTGACAAAAACGCGATCGTTTTGACTTAGCGGGAATGTTTTAAGAGACACGTCAAGACAATGATGATGTGTACGGACATAAAGTCGCACATCAAGCCTATGATTGGATATAAATGTGCCGCATTAAATACGAGACATGGCGCTCAATATCGTGCGAAATCAAGCCGTTGATTTCGATCACGATTCAAAACCGTCTGCACGTCCTTTCATAAACCATATTTAAACCATTTTCGTCCGTTTCTCTCTCACACTTCTAAAAAACTGCTCAATCTCTTTCTCTCAAAAGGCAAAGGCAAATACTCTCGAAACCCTATCAACCTTCAAATCAAATTTCTGAACTTTTCCTTGAAATTATTTGAGAAATGGCACCAACGTATGACTTTACCAAGTTGGGAAAACAAATCCACACCGGTTCGAACAAAGTGGATTTCGGCAGAATGGTGGCGAAGGGGTCCGACGACACCTGGTGAAGAAAATCGCGGAGAAGTTAGAAACGTCGGGATCGAAACCGTTTCTAACGTTTGGAATATCCTATGACCTATGTGGAAGAGGTCGCACAATTCTACGTGAATCTTTGAAATTCACGACGAAGGGATAAAGTCATCTGTTCACGGGAAGCGGTGACTATCACCGCCAAGGATTTGGTGAATATTGCTCACTACCGCCAGTAAGGAGCAAGCGAGATTAAGGAAGGCTGATGTAAACTTATGCGCATGGAAGGAAATAGCCAAGTCCGACCTTTGCGATAAAATTATATACACAACAAACAAAAGATCACTTTGAAGGAGGATTATCACAAATTGTTGGACATAGTTGCCAAATGTATCGACATCAAATTTGGCGCTTTGACCAACTATCAAGGCAAAGTGATCGTGATGGCTGCAATACTCGAGGAAAAAGAAGATAAATCGGGCTGAGTTTATCTCAGCAGACTCGCGTAACGTGGGAAACAAGTCCTTCAAAGAAGATGGGTCATTTGGAGGATCCCGGGATATGGCCTAGTGATTGGCCGACTATTGGAGGTGAAAGGAGTCCCTCTCGGACATGGGAAAGCATTCCATGTTAACAAGAGGATGTTGAGCCAACCTCTCTCGGTGCTCAGAAGCGAGCTTACGCCAAGAGAGGCGACACGGTGAGGGGGAATCGGTGACCCGAAGACACATTTTCCTCCCCAACCAAGAAGAAAAGCGCCCGCTTCTTTTGCCAAGAAATCACGCCCCAGCAAAGCAAAGAAAACCAAACATGCTCCGCCCTGCGGCGCAAGAGTCACCCGCCTGACCATGTCACCGCCTCTGCGGCGCCGATCGAGAAGGACTCCCAAATACCTTCTCCGATCGTCAAAAGGAGGAGAAGCCCGACAAGCCCTGACGGCCAGCTCCTCGAAACAAACACAAGCACCGGCCCCGCCGCCCAAGACTCGAGAGGGCGACGCCCCGAACGAGAAATTCCCCAGTACAAACCAGAGACGAAGAAGACTCGTCAAGCGATCGACAGAGAAACCAGTGAGTCGGCTACTCGGCCTAGCACAAATACGGAGACTACTTGGAGAAGTAGAGTCTCCGGATGTAGTTGATGAAATGACCAAGTCTGCTGAAGGTGATCACAGAGGCAACCCGAAGACACGCCTATAGCTCACACATGGTGAAACTCAAGAAGAACCGGCCCAGAGATAGTGATGTAATGATCCTATCTCCACCTTACCCGGACATCCAAAATCGTGCGTGAGTGGAGAAAATGGAAGTTGAGCAAGTCGGGAAAGCAGTTCAACGGCTTTGAATTCATAGAAGAAGAAGAGGCGCTAAATTTCTCGATCGACCATCTGTGCTCCCAAAGACTTGATGAGGACAATCGCTAGACATCCCGCAAATCTACAAGGACAGGAGAGATCAAAGCAAGTCAAGAAGCCGAAGCACGTGAGAAGGCAAGATCGCCCTTCTATCTCGGCACTACGTAACACTTCCATCCTCTCTCTTGATGTCTTCTCCGAAAGTGATGAGGAACTGGAGAATCACTTAGAAGAAATGCAGTCATCGACAAGCAAAGCATTGCATGAATCAAGAATCCTTCACGAGCAAAGAATGATGGAGGGACCAGGAGAGTCCTCCAAAACACAAACCTGAAATCGATCAATGGGAGTGGTTCAACAAAGCCACTCGAGTGATGTTGCTACCACTTCCCAGACTCACTCGGAGGAAGGCAATAAGGAAATGGCGATGAACCGGGACAATGGGGACCCCAATGAGCCAACCCCTATTGAAGGTGTGCTACCACCACCTTTGCCCCAACGGCTGAACCATCAATTGCAGTACGGGAAGTCCGAGACGAGTGACCCCACTCCAAGTCACTCGGTTGTGCGCGCCGAGGGGGCTCCCCTCCACTACAGCAGGACGGAGGATCTTTGCAGATGACTGACAAAAAAGCAAGAAGGCGAAGAAGAGAAATTGCAATCACTAGAAGAACAAAGAAGTTGCCATCAACGAAGCTCGAGGCGATTGAGATCGTTGTCGGTGAGGTGCCGCTCCGAAAGGCTAATGACGCCGATGCATCGAGGCACGAGGAAGGAACCACCGGGAGTTAACACTGGGCGATGAAAGTGCAATCCATGGGGTTGAGACTCAATGGATGCCATCAGAAGACCCTAAGACAGTGACCTTTGTCGAAAGGGAGGACCAAGGCCTCGCAAAGATGAGAGACTCTTTGGAGGAAATGAAGGCCACGGGAGGTTGAGACTTCCCGGGGTAAAGAGGTGAAGTAGAGAACATCCCTCCTGCAATCATCGACCCGTCGAGAAGGAGATCAGCGCACTTCATGATTCCAGGACAACCCCGATGTCACTTTTCCGGGATCGGAAGGCGAAGAAAGAAGTTTGAGTCAACCCCCATGACAAATCCAAAAGACTCATTGCGGATGTTCAGGCACGAGCAAGTCGATCCCAAGACTACTCATCAAACGTTTAACTTTGATGATGAGCCACCACTAGAAATCTCATCATCGTCCGATGACGCTGCTGATAAGGCCGAGGACAAGTCTACTAATATGGAAAAATCATTGAGACCAACGAAGGCTGTTAAGACAAATCGAGTGAGGCTCGCAAGCAAGGATCTACTTCACAACCAAACCCAGTGAACCGAGAGACCACCGCTCTCCCGCTCCTCAAGATGCGGTGGATCGATTCCCAAAAGAACTTCACGCCCACCGCTTATCATCGAACAAATCCCGGTTGGCGGTGATGAATCCTTTGTGGAATCTTTCCCTTTCTCACCGGAGATACGAACTCCACGAAGAGTCGAAAATGAGCAAGCACGCTATCACGGACCAGCCTCCTCTTTTTTCACTCGGGCACCATTGTTCAGCCGATTTTGATTTCGATTTGATGATGGCCATCAACCGTGAAGAATCACCAAGTACGAGAAGTGTTCAAGGCACTCTTTTTTGAAGTTGAAAAGATGGAGAGGCATCGGGCCTCTTTGGACATGCGATTGGACAACAGAGATGCAACCTTGGTGACTTGAGAGGCATCACGGTCGGGTAAGGGAATGGTGGCAACAAAGCAGAATCAATGCGTGGGAACGGTGAGATACTTGTAACCTTATTCAACAAGCTGTTTGGTGTGGAGAGTGAAAATGTTGATGCCAAAACGAAGGCTGCGGGAACACATTGAACATATGCACGAAGCTCACCGCTGCCGAGATCAAGCTGCTGCGTGAAGCGAAATGCAAATGATATACTGGCGTTTGGAAGAACACATGACAAGAAAATTCAGCCTTCTCATGGTGAGATGAAGACGATATCGCAGAATCCAACGCTACTCGATCAATTCCGTGCGGCAAGATACAACGCAATGAGACTTGAAGCAAAATTCAACTATCGAAGACTCGACTTCATGCTTGCCAAAGACATGTTCCTGGGGTTCCTCTATCCTTTGATGATGCCAAAAAGGGGGAAGAGGAATACCTTAAAGAAACAAAATCAAGTGAAAAGAAAGGAGCGGTGACAAGGAACAATTTGAGAAGGGAAAATCGGTGAGGAAATTTTGAAATCGAAGAAAGGAAAATCTGAGGGGGAAGGATCAAAAGATATGACCTTGATGATTGCACAAACCCCCAACGGGGTCACATCACGGTGACATTATAAGCGACAAACTCCCAGTGACTCGCCACTCCAACACTCTGCTGTATCTATGGCCGAGAAGAGAAAAGCAATTGAAGCGAGGATGAAGGAGGTGGAAGGAAGAATGGATGCCAGGGTGATGAACATCTTGAAAGAACACGGAGGCATTCCGGTTACAGAGACACGTATGCCATTTCGGATGTCGGGACAGAGCCAAGATCAGTTGACGAATTCAAAACGCTCGAATCGAAGGATATTTTGCAAATATGTCCCCTGGCTCAAGCTTGGGACTGTCTTGGGAAAAGGGTCTCACATTATGTGAAGAAGGCGACGGACAAAGACAACCCGGGCAGATCACTCTTTGGTCACTCGCCGGGCACTTCATTTGGAAAGAAGAAGGCCCTGATCAAAGATACGCCCAGGTAGAGGAAAAAAGCGAGTGGAGGAAGAAGCTTGGACCTGGCCAGGCCTCGCCCAAGAATATTGAATCGTAGATCCGGGGAAAGAAAGGAGGGATCTTGGTGGGCTTGACCATGTGGCGAACTTGCAAGTGGCTAAAACCAACGCCGAGTATGCAAAAAGGATAGAAGAAAACAAGAGACAAACTCAGCTATGGCGGAGAGACAGGAAAGAATAAGGAAAGATGAAGGCGCCGGGGAAGGCATATGAGAAGAAAAAGAAGGCGGTGATGACGAGAAGAGAAGAAGAAGAAGAAGAAGATGTTGATCAAGATGAAAGAAGAGACAAATGAAGGAGATGAAGTGTTCTTTGTCCAACCCTTCGTGTATTTTATATGTAAATACATACAATGTAAGTCTTACGTAATATAGCTATAAATTTTCTATTTTTTTGTGAAGACAATTACATACTCGATACACCTTGTAAATGATTGTGTTAAGTACAAGAATGATATGATCAATAAAAAGATCGATTATGCGCATACATTCTATGTCAATACACTATCTGTATGTATCTTTGTTATCTGCATCTCTCGTATGATTTAAGTTTTGGCATCATCAAAAAGGGGAAATTGTTAGGAATTTTATTGTTTAGATTTTGATGAATGCCATGTAAAACTTAGAATAGAAAGTTGGCTCCCCAATTCTTCTTTGTAAAATGTATTGTAACAATTAAAGTCGCCAAAAGTCGAGTTAAGTCGACTACGCTCCAACCTGCAAGAAGACAATCAAGGCTTGAAGGAAAACTCTCTTTGAGAGACAATTTGAGTCTGACAAAAAGAAGAGCAGACAGGAACTCGATCAAGAAGCGGTGAGATCGAGATACCAGTGGAACATCGTCAAGTCAACTCAAGAGAAGCCAAGTCTCAAGTCAAGTGACGGAAGAGTCATCCAATGATTGGAAGTCGACTCTAAGTCACCGGGGAAAGCAAGGAAATGCGATCAAGTCGAGATAATCTGAAAAGAACCGTTGCAAGTAAATCGAGAGACTTACTTAAACAAGTAATATCTCCATACCACCTTTCTTGGAGTGCTCACCCTCGAAGCGTGCAAAAGGAATGAACCAATGGGAAGCACTACACCGTGTCGAACTCGAAAAGGTGATAAAATAATTCATACGAGGAAATGGCAATTCAAGAGCGCAAAGCCAACGACGCAAAGTGACTTTCAAAAATGAGCCTATCTCTTCAACGGGCAAATTTTTGAAAGTTCACTATAAAAAGGCGAGGAATGTGTTTGAGAAAAGATGATGAATGACACACACGTGAAAAGATATATACAAGCTTATCAAAATCGAAACACTCTCAATCCTCAAGCCTACATCTCAAGTACATCAATCCAACACTTACCCGTGAAGGAAAGAGAACTTCAATCAGTTGAAGAGGAAAAATCGAAAACAAGGGGTCTACATTCCGGAAGGATTGTAGAAAGGTTCAAGGTGAACCAAGTCTTAAGCTCTTGGAGGGCTTCGTGATCAAATCCAAATTGCTTAAGCAAGTGAGTTGTAGTAGCAAAGCTGCCTGTGCCCTGTGAAGAAAGCCGAGAGTCGCACGAGAAGCCGGTGAGTGATCAAGGCGTCTCAGATCGAGTCCCAAAGGATCAAGTCATTTGTTGTGATCAAGACTTGTATCCGGACTGTTACCACTTTGTAAACCGATCATTACTTAGTGGATTCCTCCAGGAGTTGGAGAAGAGAGGAGTAGAAGAATTACCCCATCTTGAACCTCTATAAAAACCTTAGTGTCATTTACATTTTAAGCATTTAAATTTCGCACTTTTAATTGCTTATATCTCATTGATAAATTTGCTATCCATTTGATAATTTATAAGTACTAAATCAAGTGAAAAACTTGCTTAATCAAACTTAAGGGTGTTAAGTCTTCCTTTGAAAACAAAACCACATTGAGTCAATTTATAGCCAACAAATTTGAGTCACTCTATTACTTATTTCAGTTCAAGTGCATTGAGAGATTAACTCTCTTGAGTGACTAATTCGATTGTCCATCAAGGACACGGTATGTAGAACTCAGATTTAAAAGGCCTAAATCGAAAATTTGGTAAGGTTTATTCAACCCCCTTCTAAACCTTACACTTACACCCCTTGGGACCTACACCATTGTTTGTTAGGAATTGAGATAATGTATCATACCATGCTCTTGGTGCTTGTTTCAAACCATATAATGCCTTCTTGAGCTTGTAGACTTTATCTCCAATAGTTTTCTGCTCAAAACCTGGAGGTTGTTCCACATAGACTTATTATTCCAAAAGTCCATTAAGAAATGCACTCTTCACATCCATTTGATAGACTATGAAGTTCTTGTGTGCAACATAAGCAAGAAACATCCTTATTGCTTCCAATCTAGCAACATGTGCAAATGTCTCATCAAAATCTATACATTCCTCTTGGAAATACTCTTTGACTACCAATCTTACTTTGTTTTATTACTACAGATCCCTCCTAATTCATCTTATTTCTGAATGCCCACTTTGTACCAATGACATTTTGGTGAGTAGGTCATTTAACCAGTTCCCAAACTTTGTTCCTTTCAAACTGATTCAGCTCTTCCAGCATAGCAAGAATCTATTGTGTGTCATCCAATGCTTGTGACACATCATTTGGTTCAATTTGAGATATAAAACAAGTGAACATTGCTTCATGTTGAGTTTTGGATCTTGTTCTTACTCCTTCTCTAATATTTCCAATCACTAACTCAGGTGGATGGTCTCTCAGCCATCTCACATCTGGTTGGAGTAAGTCAACTGTGTTGGTTCTTCTTGCAACTAAGTTGTCTTGAACAACTTCTTCTTGATCATCTTCATTCAACTGCAATCTTTCCAGCTGTTTCTGAGATTCAGCTAACTCGTCCTCATCAGGATCAAGTTTTTTGGGATCTGTCTCAACATAAGGACTCTTCTGAATAGTTGGCTGATTCATCTTCTCAGCTAACTCATCAATGTCTTCTTCATTTATATTAGGTTCATCAAAAACCACATAGATAGACTCTTATGTTACCATACTCCTTTTGTTTAATTCTCTAAATGCTTTGCTCTCAACTGAATATCCAAGAAAGATACCTTCATCAACTTTAACATCAAAATCTTACAGATTATCTTTGCCATTATTATGAACGGAACACTTGCTTCCAAAAATGTGAAAATATCCCCCATTTGGCTTTCTTCATGTCCGAATTTCATAGGAGGTTTTGGACAGTTGCCTGTTGATAATACACCTATTTTGAGTGTAGCAAGTAGTGTTAATGGCTTCAACCCTAAATCTCTTAGGCAATGAAGCTTCAACTAACATGGTCCTTGCAACTTCCTTGAGGGTTCTTTCCTTCTTCCGGCCCTACTCCATTCTGTTGTGGAGTTCTTGCAGCTGACAACTCATGACCAATACCATTTTCCATGCAGTTATAATCCCATTGATAAACTCAGTTTCTCTATCAGACTTTATCTTGGTAATGGTCGACTCTTCTCATTCTGAACTCTCTTCATCAGCTGAGGAAGCTTTTGCAAAGTTTCATTCTTTTTACACATAAAAATGGCCCATGTGTATCTTAAGAAATCATCAACCACCACTATGGTGTATTCGACACAACTATATCATCTTGCTCCTCTCTCTTGAGCTCAATTCATATGCTTTCAGGTATGAGAATAGCTCATGGTTGGAAATCTTGGTCAAATCCATGGAGTGTCTGAGAGCCATCACCTTCATTTCCCACTCAGTTGGGAACGCTCTTAGAATCTTCATACACATTTCCTTCTGTGGATACTCCTTGCCTAGAGTTGACAGTTCATTTGTAATCTTATTGAATCTAGCATCCAGTTGATCCAATTATTCTCCTGCCATCATCTTAAAGTTCTCAAACGCGTTTGCACCGCAATGTGAGCTTATTCTCGGCCTTCACATATAAGAGTGCTTCTCCCATTTCTTTTTGATCTGCATGATTTAACTTTATTAAACATTGCTTTATCTAAAGTTTTGTATATAATCTCATTGGCCAAATTGTCAAGGTTATATCTCTTTCTGTCCTCATTTGTCCATTCGCTTCTTGGTTTCTCCACTTTTGGATGTCTTTCAGCAACATCTTCTGCTGCTCTTATAGCTGTGGTCACCTTGGTGATTTTAATGGGCCCATCTTTGATGACAAACCACATTTCATCATGAAAATCGGAGAGATGTGTCTCCATATAAATCTTCCAATCATCAAATTCTTCAATGGTAAACATGAGAATACGAGATAGATTTGCTTCCATGATAATAACTTTTGAAAGAAACTTTGAAAACTTCAAATGTTGATGATTTTGAAAAGAATGAGATCTTGTTCAATAACCAGTGCAGAAGGTTCTTTGAACCAACTGCTCTGATACCACTTATAGGTCCCAAGGGGTGTTATTAAGTCTAGAAGAGGGGGGCAGGGGGTTGAATAAACTTAATCAATTTTTCGATTTTAAACACAAATCAGAGTTTCAAAAGAAAACAACTAAGTCTCGTGAGAGACAGCTGAGTCAAACTTCAACATGAGAGTTAACTACTTAACAGACTCTGAGAGAGCTGTTGATAGAGTAACTCAGCTGAGTTAAGTTAGCTTTTTATAAATTCAATTTCTTGGTTTTTAACAGCGGAAGTCTTTACACCTTTTCTAGAAATTGACTATCAACACTTATTATTAGACTTGTTATTATCTGTTGGATAGCAAATATAGAGCAAGTAAATAAATTGCAGAAAGTAAAGTGTAGAATATTAAATAACACAAATATTTATAGTGGTTTGGGAATGGAGTAATTCCTCTACTCCAGAATACTAAAATTAAGCTAACAATTGGTTCAGACAAATAATAAAACACCTAAGATATGAATTCTAGAGGGTTGATTCACTCAGTTATCCCCTATGTTCTCAATCAAGTTCATTAATCACACGTTATTAATCTATAAGCCAATATTCCTACCGTTTATCACTTCTTCTCTCGAGTGCCAAGTGATTCTAGGTTATAATTCTAATTTTGATCTCTCTATAAAAATCATAAATTAAACCCTAATATGCACGATGAATATTCTATCACAGGCTTCAAAAGATTCATAAACCTCTCGGTTCTATGAAACCCTAGGTTGTGCTATTATATGGTCAGGCGTTCAATTACCTCTCTCGAGTGTCATATCAAACACACCAAACAATCTAAATTATTGATCAGATAATCCAGATGCAATCAAATCAAATAGCCCAAATAGATTAAATAACATACGAATCTCATAAACTGGAAATCAAAACATAGGTTGAAACGTAAGTTACATCAATCCCTTAGAACGATGGATTTGGCTCATGTTGGATGTACAAAAACTCATAAAGAAATAATTATACATCTCAAGAATTGACAAAGAAAAGCAAAGAAGGATTTGAAAAGAGAAAAGAAGGAATTCTCTCTGTGTCCAGATGAGAAGTGCCTTCAATTTCCGTCCGAACCCTAATTGTGTCTTTTGCCTTGCGTTGTGCTCAAAATAATGTCCGACCCTTTTTCGTACGTGACTTCTTGTATTTATAGGCTTAAAAACCCTCTAAAAGCCCGTCAAAATGTGAGAAATAAGTTTGCTTGATCGTGGCTGCAAGCACTCGATTTGATTTTGCAAAGACGCCCAGAAGAAGTGCGCCAAGCCTGTCGCGCACTGCAGCGCTTGAATAGTGCACTACAACGCCCACCAAATGTCGCTATTGTACTGTTTTTGGCCCCTGCGCTGTGGCGCGGGGATTTTGGAGCTGCGATGCTCATCCGTTGATGCATATTTTTCCGCTTTTCACTTCTAAATTTTCACCTTCCGAACATGTTTTTCATCGTTTTTAACCAATTTCGGCTATCAGAACCTGTACCGACTCTCTAACAACAACTAATGACCTGAACTTGACTCAAACGACACTAAAATACCCAAAAAACAACGCAAAATCCTAGTCTAGAATACTCAATACGTTGGTATAAAACCAACTTAACAAATACACCCAAACTTAGACGTTTGCTTGTCCTCAAGCAATTACAGACTCTATAAAACCAACAAACATGAAGAAACAAAAATAATGACAAATCGACTCAAATAGACTAAGCGCAAAACTTCACAACCAAACTCATTCGTCTCAAATTTCGTTTCACTTCCAATCAAGCACGTGTTTTAACAATTTGATATGAGGATAGAATGTTCATGCCATCTCCATTTTCATTATCTGGATAGATTCATGCAATCAAGTGCTTACAATGATCGACTTTCTGAATATAAAGATGGGATGCTTATCGGACTTCATAGGCTTGTCTTTCACACTAATCTCCACTAATGTAAGGCTAATGTAACACAAGAGGATCAATAGGACTTTTAAGCTTGTAATGTGGGCTCGGGGTAAGGTATGAGAATATAGGATTAAGTGGCTCAAATCACCCACACACACAATTATCAATTCCTTCAAATTACCAATTAATGACTACCCTTCGCTTTTTGACATCCCTAATAGGAATGGCAATTTCAACCCAACCCGCAGGTACCCGCCCTGGCCCGACCCATTTAGGTCGCCCCACCCCATGACCAGACGGGCGGGTCCAGGTATCATTTCCGCCCCATGAGTCTGCCCGCCGCCCGCCTATAATTTTTAGTTTTAAAATATATTTTAATATATAATTTTATATATAATATATATTATAATATAATTTTATGTATTCTTATATTATATTTAATATTTACAAATTGATAATAATAAATTTTGTAAATAATATTTTATAAATATATATATTTTTTGTTATTTTAATTTAATTTAATTTAAACGGGGCAGAACAAGTAGACCCTCCCCACCCCGCGACCCGTGGTGGGTCGACCCAGCCGACCCGCCCCATTGCCATCCCTATCCCCAATGTTCTCACTTTATGAACCTCAATCCCGCTGATTTTTTTTTTATTTATTCCCTCGAAACCCCCAAACTTATTCTTTTGCATGCTTTACACAAGGGGTTTCATATTTTCTTTTCTCGGGCAATTTCACGAAGTTAAACACATACCCTTTTCATCATACCCTTCTCAACCTTCAACATCTTTCGATACTTTGTGTGTATGAGTGATGGGTAATTAGGATTTTCACATGTAAGCTCTGGGTATTAGATTGGTTGCCAAAGAAATAGATTGATTTTTGATTTTTAAGGTAGGCATTTTTGGCTCTAGCTTGTTTAAAGATGGCCTAAATCAATTCCTTAATGTTACTTCAACTAGGATTTTGCCTCGACTAGTGATCATACAAGTTCTAGAATCCGGTGGGATCATACAAGAAACGCTCAGCCACAAAAAACCATCTCCAAATAAATCAACAGAGTTAAGCACATAGATGGAATTAATGAAAAGAAGAATAGATCACAGCTCAAACACATGCTCTTATGACCGTTCAACTCATATTCAACAAATTCACTTAGTCATGCAGTTTTACAGTTTCACAAATGACCCGACTCGACTCTGGACTCTTTTTTTTGACTCAAGACTCGACTCAATAAATAAAAATAGACTACACCCCCCAAACTTAAAACGACATTGTCCCTAATGGAGAGGTGGAAAAAAGGACTTTCCTGGTAGCCGAGGAGTAAAGGCTCCTTATCGAAGTCATGTGGTACTACTACGTGTATGAGGTGTCTCATATAAGCGCACTATGCATCCTAGCTCCCAAGCCCGTGGGTGTTGTATGCCTCCGAGATGTGGTCTTGTTCTTACCCTTCGTCTTGGACCGGTCCCTTTTTGGTTTCGCATCTTTGTAACCTAGCAAGGTACACAAGAAAACAAAACTCGTGAAGTCATGGAATTCGGTTATGGGTGAGAAATCGAAAATCAAAGTACGTACATAATGCACCCAAGTGGAAAATGTAGTGCCGTGTCAAGAAAATAAGCATAGATATGCAAGATAGCACTCAACAATGTGAAAATGTCATTGGGGCATTTGATCAAATACCTCGTATGCATGAGTTTTGGAAAAGATGGTAAATGCAATGGATAACTCAATTCAATCCCCAAAATTCAACACCAAAACCTAAGTTTAGCATGAGCAACCAATCCACAATCCACAAATCAACAACAATTATCCTAGCACTACTATAATCCAATCACACAAAAATAACAAGATGTGGGAAGCCATGGGGTGGGGTTTGGAAAGTGCAAACTTACCAAATAATGAGTGAGGGAGATGAAGATGATGTGTCTGGTGTTAGAGTGCTCCTTTGTGAAGATGGAAGTGGAGTTGTGTGAGTTCTGGTGAAAACACTAGAGCTTAAAAGTCGAGTTCAAGAGATAAATGAGTGTTTGTGATGTGTGTTAAATAAGGACTAGACACGGTTTTAAAAATAAATTCGGTGGTGGGGCCAGTGACTGCAGTGCAGCGTAGCGGATATGGGGCCTATATCGCTTTTGGGGGCGCGATGTGGAGCCCTTGCCGATCGCATACATTTCCATTTTTCACTGCTGCACTTTGCAGAATCTGGTTTTAGGCCCGTCTTGCCATTTTTTCGGTTAAAGCACGTCTCGCATGCACAAATAAAAAAGGTTGGGGTGTGATGCAACTTGCTACTCCTAAAATACAAAAATTAAACTATGATGCAATTAAAACGAAAAACAACTACTAAACAATATTAATACTACGAAAGCAATAAAAGGGGCTTGGGTTGCCTCCCAAGAAATGTTAAGTTTACAATCTTCAGCCAGACTTTGTCAGATTATCCTCATGTTGGGGCTCCAATGGGAACGTTATCCACGTTTCCCTTAGATACTCCCCAACCCCCAATGTCTTCAACTATATTCCCAACCATCTGCTGGCCATCATTTGTTTCAAATTTTAGCCTTTTGGTTGGATGGATGGTGAATACGACTTCCTCCTGATTTACCCACAGAGTTAGCTCCCCCGTTTCTACATCAATCAAAGCCCTTGCTGTAGCTAAAAATGGCCGCCCAAATATTATAGGTATTTTCCGGTCTTCATTCACGCCCAACACTACAAAATCCACGGAAAAACAAATTTATTTCTTACCAACACGTCTTTAACAATTCCCCAATGATAGGCGATGGATCGATCAAAGAACCGCAACGTGATATTAGATGGTTTCACTTCCCCAAGTCCAAGCTTCGTAACATCAGAGAGAGATATAAGATTCACACTGGACCCAAGATCACAAAGTGGTTTTTCAAAGAAAACTCCTCCAATAGTACAAGGAATAGTGAAACTTCCTGGATCCTTCATTTTCTGAGGTAGTTTACTCGCACTATTGCACTACATTCCTCCCGGATAGATAGTCTCAAACTCCTCCAACTTCATTTTCTTGGATTCCACTGGTTTCACATATATGGGCAATTTTTAGGGGCATCAATTTTCGCTCCTTTTTCACATAAATTGCATTGCAGTGCTCTCTCGGATTAAACTCTGTATCAAAAAATTTCCTCTCTGCTGCAATGAATTTACTGTCATCGCCAACTAACCCATTTAATTTGTGTCTCGATCGACCTAATATGCGTCTCAATTGTGCTCATCTTTGTACCCAGACTATCAATCTGCAGCATCACATTCAACCGATTTCTGGTCTCTCCTATGAATGAGCCGAGTATCTCTTCTAGCGACTGCTTCTTTTCACCTCCAGGTGCGTTGGAACTAGATAGGTTGGGATAACCCGGAGGTGGGTTCAATACATTCATGTTGTTGCTATAAGAGAAATTCTCATGATTGCGAAGTCCTGGGTGATAATGAGTTGGTAATGGATTACCTCTATTATTAAAATCCCGATTATTCACATAATTGACTTGTTCGGCCTCATGAGTGGCGGCTGCGTGAATAGCCACGAGTGGGATCTCAACTTGCTGTGGTGTGCCGCCAGTATTCATGATTGCTAATTGCTTCGTCAGACTAGAGATTTGAGCTGCTAAAGCCACCATTGTATCAAGCTCAAGAACACCGGCAACCTTCTTTGGCGCTGACCTCTCGAATGGCCATTGATAACTGTTTGTGGCCATTTTTTCAAGCAGAAGTAAGGCCCCAGTCGGAGTCTTAGCCATCAATGTACCTCCTGCCGCAGCATCTAACATCATCCTCGTATGCCCATTTAGCCCGTTGTAAAAAATCAACCGAACCCGCGCCGTCTGATAGCGTCTTTGTGGGCACCTGTGCAACAGATCTTTAAATCGCTCCCAAGCTTCATATAACGGATCAAAATCAATCTGTTGGAATTGGGCTATCTCACTTTTCAGTTGGAGTGTCTTGCTGGGAGGGAAGAAATTTGCTAAATTTTTTGAGTCAGATCATTCCAGCTCGTAATACTCCCAGGACCGAATGTCTGCAACCACAGTCTAGCCTTATCCCAGAGTAAAAACGGGAAAAGCCTCAATCTAATGGCCTCATCAGTCACACCATTCATCTTGATGGTGTCGCAAATTTCAAGGAATGTGGCCAGATGTGTATTCGGATCATCCACTGGACTCCCCCCAAACTGATTCTGCTGAACCATGCTTATGAGGCTCGGTTTCAATTTGAAATTATTTGCATTTATGGGCTGGCGCACAATTCCGAAGTAATTCTGGTTCACGACCGGCCAAAAATAATTACAGATTGCACTTTCTTGTGCCTCAGGCTGTGGTGGCACATTCACAACCTAATTTCCTGTGTTCTCATTGTCCCCGTCTTCTGCCATTGCTCGATTCTGTTCTCGTTTTGCTGCTCTATGATTGCTCGAAGTGTCCTTTCAATCTCTGGATCAAAAGGAAGCAAATTAATATCTTTAGAATCTCGCATAAATAGACAAGTCAATGAGAAACATGAAATTATAATTCCTAAACTAGTCTAGAGTAGTATTAAGACTACTTAGTAACAGTATTAGTGTAAAATAGGATAAAACAATCCCCGACAATGGCGCCAAATACTTGGTCAAGAAATTCTTACCGCAAGCGTATGGTGCCAAATTTTAGTATAGTTTTGAAAGTGGGATTATCATCTCCACAGGGATTGTTATCGAATTTTATACCAAGTACTGTAATTAAAATAACTTAATTCTATCTAGAAATTGAAAAGAGAGAGATTGTTGTTAAACTAAAAAAAACTAAAATTAAGCTAACAATAGGTTCAGACAAATAATCAAACACCTAAGATATGAATTCTAGAGGGTTGTAACACTCAGTTATCCCCTATGTTCTCAATCCAGTTGATTAATCACATGTTATTATTCTATAAGCCAATATTCCTACCGTTTATCACTTCCTCTCTCGAGTGCCAAATGTTTCTAGGTTATTATTCTGATTTCGATATCTCTATAAAAATCATAAATTAAACCCTAATATGCTCGATGAATATTCTATCACATGCTTCAAAAGATTCATAAACCTCTCGGTTCTATGAAACCCTATGTTGTGCTATTCTATGGCCTGGCGTTCAATTACCTCTCTCGAGTGTCAAATCAAGCACACCAGACAATCTAAATTATTGATCGGATAATCCAAATGCAATCAAATTAAATAGCCCAAATAGATTAAATAACATGCAAATCTCATAAACTGGAAATCAAAACATAGGTTTAAACGTAAGTTACATCAATCCCCTAGAAAGATGGGTTTAGCTCATGTTGGATGTACAAAAACTCATAAAGAAATAACTATACATCTCAAGAATTGACAAAGAAAATCAAAGAAGGATTTGAAAAGAGAAGAGAAGGAATTCTCTCTGTGTCCAGATGAGAAGTGCCTTTAATTGCCATCCCGAACCCTAGCTGTGTCTCTTGCCTTGCGTTGTGCTCAAAATAATGTCCGACCCTTTTTTCGTACGTGACTTATTGTATTTATAGGCTTAAAACCCTCGAACAGCCTGTCAAAACGTGAGAATTAAGTCCGCCGAAGCCATTGTGTGCTGCAGACCTTGAATGGTCTTATTTGCAACGCCCATGAATGTCGCCATCGAGTTTTGGCTCGCATCGCTGCGCTCATCCGTTGATGCATATTTTTTCGCTTTTCACTTCTAACTTGCGATTTTCACCTTCTGAACACGTTTTTCATCGTTTTTAATTAATTTCGGCTACCAGAACCTATACCAACTCTCTAACGACAACTAATGACCTGAACTCGACTCAAACAACACTAAAATACCAAAAAACAACGCACAATACTAGTCTAGAATACTCAATACGTTGGTATAAAACCAACTTAACACTTGTCCATCGAGTATATGTTGCATATGCACGACAAAATGACTAATGTTGTCTTAGCGTTTTAGAGAAAATAATTTGCTAACTATCTATATATTTTTTTCTTATCTATTGAATGTATGTTGCATATTCACTATCATTTCAATTTATTTCATGAGTTTTGGGTTTTTAAGACCATTCCTTTGCTTAGGTATCTATAAAATGTTGATTAATTTTTCTTATGAAGTTGCTTATGAACATGGACAATGTTGCTTATTTATTGACTCTATGTTCCATGCTTGACTTTACAATAGATCTTTAAAATATACCCTAAAATACTTTTATAATAATACATTGCATCAGGGAGGATTGAAAAAATGCCTGAGCAACGGTTGGAAATCTGTGATTCAACAAAGAATCTGGCTACGAGAATCGACGAACAAATGACACCTAAAGAAGGAATGAACTTTGATAATCTGGACAATGGAATACAATTTAAAAAAATTACAGGCATGTCATTGGCTTTGATGTAAAAATCAGTGCAAAGAAACGATTCCACAGTGGTGTAATATGTATGCAGTATGTTGTTCGCAAACGCGAAGGATACAAAATGTTAACAGCTCAACTACAGGGGATGTAAAAGCTATATTAAATGCTGATGAAAATGTACAAATCAAACACAAAATATCAACAAGGATAGGATGCAAGGCACGATGCGTGTTATGGTGCTTACACAATTAAGACTTTTGAAGTCCGACACACACATTATAGGAATTTAAATTTAAAACACTAAAAATTCATCATAAAGCGTGTGCCAAAGCAAACATTGGGCCAACAAAAACTCATCGCTTGTATAAAGAGATGGTTGGTGGATACTCCCATGTAGGTGCACTACTAATTGACTTTAAAAATTTCAAAAGAGAGTTAAGGGCATACGTCATGAGCTGGTGCATAACTTATTATAGACAAATTTCTAAAGAAAGTAGAGGTGTGTCCAAATATAGCATTCAACTATGACATTGATGAGAACGACCAACTTACACGACTATTTTAGGCCGATCCGGTGTCCAAGCAAAACTACGCCATGTTCGAAGATGTAATATCATTTGACGAAACATATAACACTAATAAGTTCAGTAAAATCAATTAATTTTCATACACACTTTGGTTTTTGTGTTTATATATACTCCAAAGATGTGTTCATCCATACCTATGCATGTGAAATAATAAAAAAGCGCTTATATGTCGGTTAAATGTAGCATATGAAATATAATTTGATACACATGTGTACACCCCTCTTAAAAATATATATTGGAACTAATAATATGTTGCTTATATAATAACATAAAGTTGTTTGAGCACGATACAAAAGTTGCATACAACAATACTACATATTTAATATAAAAAAGCGACTTGACGTATCAACCATAGATACAAAATGGTGTTCATACCATTAACTGGCGTAGACAACCATAAAAGATGTGTTACATTCGCATCTAGACTACTTGTAAAGGAGGATGAAGAATCGTATGTGTGGCTATTCTAGAATGTTTTGAAAGCAATGGGCCATGAACAAACATACATTGTTAGAGACCAAGATCCAACAATGAAAAACGCGATAAAAAGAGTTTTCAAAGCCACAATACACCGATTATGTATGTGGCACATCATAGAAAATGTTAGCATGAAAGTTGGGCATGATTTGTTCAAAGACGAGAGTTTCATGCAAAGGCTAAATCTCATAGTATGGAGTAACCACATTGAACAACTAATGAATGATTACCAACTGACATCACATACATGGTTCACATATATGTTTGAAATACGAAAGTCTTGGATTCCTGCCTTTTTAAAAAAATTGGAATTAAGCAGATTACTTAGAACCACATCGATATCAGAAAGTGCTAACAGTTGGTTCAACAGTTTCACCAACCCTCAATTTAGTATAGTGGAGTTTTTTATGCACTACGAAAGCGCGATTGAAGCTCAAAGACATGCAGTTGACAAATTGAACAATGAGTGCGAAATCAGCTTACCTGATTTCAAAACACATTTGAAAATTGAGAAACATACATCAAGGGTGTACATAAAACATTGTTTTCTAATGTGAGTTCCGAGATCGAAGTATCCTCTTACAAGTGTGTGACAATACAAATCAATGATGACACTGACATATGTACTTACAAAATCAAAGACATCAATATCGGTGTATTTACTGTTGTTTTACATAAAAAAGACAATGTGATGAACTACAGTGGCAAAATATTTCAACGAATCGGATTACTCTGTCATCACATCTTCACGCTACTAAAGGGAGTTGACAAAATCCCAGACAAATATTTACACAAAAGATGGACAAAAAAGGCATCCATGCTACCATCAAAATATCGAATCATTGAGCAACTTCAAAACATGGATCGAATGTGATACAACATTGCAACAAATTTGGTTAGACCGACATTGTTGTATTGGATTGGCAAAAGACAACAAGTCCAAGATGGAAGCACTATCACAACTCATAAATGACCACAAACAAATATTGCTAATGGATCAACATATAGATTCCAATTTAGCCAACCATCAATCATTGACCAAAGGCTTCGGTGGAAACACATCGCAATTGGGCATTACATTATTGCCGCCAACATAAGCAAAAAATAAGGGCAATGACAGTCGTGTTAAGAGTTGAATTCAAAGTCAGAAAGAGAAAGCAATCAAAGCAAGCCATATATTAAAAAGATGAAATGTGGAGAAATATGTTACCACAATATCAGAACATGTAACAAATCTTACTGTGTTTTTTTTAATTATTATCACGAATCCAATTTAATCTTACTTAAGACAGTGCTTTGTTTCAATTAAAAATGTTGCTTAATAATTATAATCTTGTGCATCGATGAAAAATATAAAAGGATTAGATGTATACTACGTGTATTATATCATGCATATGTAAGGTCAAAATGTTGCTTATTTAGTTGATTATTTTGTTTGTCTTGAAAACTATGATGTAACAGTACCAGAGATACATCTTAAATATGTGATGTTGTTTACTGTTTAACGAATTGTTTTCGATACCAAAAAAAAAAAAAAGAAAAAGATGTCACTGTACTCAATTGTGAAATAACATTGCATATGTTATACCTTAAATATTGCTTACATAACATTTACATCCTGCTTAGAAAGTCTAAAATTTTAAAATTCACCACCAATAGATCATGTACTAAAATATATATATATATATATATAAAACATAATATTTGGATTAATAAGTCAAAACATGCCCATACCAACTACATAGACTTCATGCTATCAAACCAAAATCAACCATAAATTTAAAATCCAAAACATACTACACTGTTCGACCATTTGTTCAAAATGAAAAAACATCAACATCGTTGTTTTGTTATAATCCTATGTTGCAAACTTCTTTGCCTCTCCCAGATTCAATTTCCTCTGCTCATTCATATCATCCAAACAAATTGCAACGGTATATTTCCTCTGCTCATTCTGGCTGCTTCTTGGACTTTGGAAAATTGTGCATCCCTTGTTACCTCTTTCGGTGTATTTTCAAGAAGCGAAATTGTATCAACAACATCCGTAGCAAGGCATTACAACTTTGCAAGACTCTGGATGCATACTCCTGGTAAAAATGTTGACAAAACATATCAATTACACAACAAAATCAATAACTATATAAGCATCCAATCATATAACCTAACAAAGCTAGACAAAGCCACAAGAAAACATCTAAAACAACTCATTTACGCTATGTAAGCATCATTTTATATCAACACAAGCAATATATGTGATCTTAATAATAAATATATATTTGTACCAAGTCATTTTTGCCTTTATAAGCAATATTTACTACACACATAAGCAAATTGTACTATCAGCATAAGCAACTCATATACATCTACCCATACAATCATCTAATAAAATTCACTATTGCAACAAAATAAGCAACATTTTTTTGCCTACATAAGCAAAATCTTACCGCTTAATAAGCAAACATTTAACATTAAAAAGAAAACCAATCTCTGCAACATACCAACAACATTTTCTGCCTATAAAAGCAATGTATATATCCATACTAAGCAACATTTAATATTAAAAAGTAGACATATCTTTGCACTATATAAGCATTGTTTTCTGCCCAACACAAGCAAAATTGTTCTCGTAACTAAGCAAAATATTTGACATTAAGAAAAGCACACATAACTGCACAAAGCAGACATTAAAATCACACATATTTGTGCAGAAAAATAATTCTACATATATAACCAATATTTTATGCTTATATAAATAATACATCTTTCATTAATAAGCAAACAATGTTTAAAAAAAATCAAACATACTTGAAAAATCTTATCAAAAAATAAGCAACCAAACAACATAAAGAAAAAAATTAAGACAAAATTACTCATAAATTATTGGATTTCATATCTCATGACTCGGCTCCCGACGATGTTGTAACCTTTGTTGAATGACTTCCTAAACCCAGGTATCCACCGCAAAGACAAGATCAATTAGGAAATTTATTGTTAAGATTTTGATGATTCTGTGTAAAACTTAGAATAGGAAGTTGACACCCCATTTTCCTTGTATTTCTATGTTGTAATAGATAGGACTGAAAGAGCTGAGTGAAGTCAGCTATGTCGAAGAATGCAAGAAGACAAAAGAAGACTAGAGTGAAGACTTCGCTATGTGTTAGCTGAGTGTGGCCAAGATGAAAGGCAAAGACTCGACTGAAGGAGACCCAGCTGAGGAACAACTGTATAAAGGATATGGAAGTGTCAGTCAAGTTAGTGAAGAGCCAGGTCTAACAGTTGAATTGTCAGTTGAGTCATTCCCATATGATTGGAGCAGACTCAAGTCAAAGGGGTAAAGGCAACAGTCAAGTCAAGACGACTGACATTGATCCGTTGGAAGAAAGTCAAGTATATTACTCAATATAGTAATAAGTCCAAGCTGCCAGGTCTTAAAGTGTTTGGCCCAGAAATATGCAAAAGGAATAAACCAATAGGAAACACTGAATCATGTGTCAGGCCCTGCAAAGCTGTAGAGTCATTTAATACGAGGAAAAGTCAACATTACATTGCTGCAGGCCAAGAAAAGACAAGCCAACAAACAAGAAAATGTCATTTGAAAATAGCATATCTCTTCAACGGGGAAATTTTCAAATAAACACTATAAAAGGCTGAGAAAGCATTTGAGAAAAGGTTAAGATTTACACGAATGAATCAAGCAATTATTAAGCAAGCATAACCTGCAATATTCTCAATGCTTATCGAGAAATTCCTCAAGCCTAAACTCGAAGGAACTCAATCCAACACACGTTGTGAAGGAAAGATTACCTTTGTTTGATGCACCTATGGGGAGTGCATCATCCAGAAATCCCTGACCAAATCCACCAGCCTTTAACTCCTCACGTACTCTATCCCATATAATCTTACTAGTCGAGAGGCAAATACCGGAAGTGCCCTAAGTACATCCCGAGTGTGAAAAATAACCCTATCCAAATAAAGAATCTTCAATAAACAAAAAAATTAGAGACTCCACCAAAAAAACCAACGAAAGAATAACAAAAATTAATAAAAACTTATTGCTAAAAATAAAAGAGGACCATTGAGCTGACTTTTCTTGTTATCCTTTCACCGTGCCTGTCCCGGAAATCAAAGTGTTCATCGTATACTTTTGCACCAACCAAGGTTTTGAATATTTCATACATCCTCCAAATCATCCATCATAAGATGGTTCACATACCCACAAGGACTATTCCAAATTACAATGCAATTAACAAGGCAACAAAATACCTTTTAAACCAGTTCCCCCTCCGTGCATCTTAACATCTCGGTTCAAACATTACTTGCCGTAATTCGGTTATAGTCTTTGTTAAAAATCCGCATTGCCATTCTTGAAAAAGAACACAACCCCCGCTTTACTCATCGATAAATAGTCACACTTGCCATTAGGTATTCCAAACACCCATTGAACATCCGTAGCATCAATGTGAATTGATTTTCCTTAGATAACACCAACTCACTATTGCTTATGGGATTGAAATTGTCAACCAACCAAGACGTAAATTGGGCATGTATTTCTTTAACCTTTAACTCCAACAACCCTCCAAACCCAATGTCCACAACTGTTTGCCACTGTTCCTTGTTCAAGCTTCCAATAACATCAACAAAAATCCTCAGCGTCACTCTCGTTCCCAATATTGGAAATTCGGATTCTCCTCCCCTTGCTACCATTTCTGTCTTTTTACTTTTTCTTCCCCACGTCCTTAATACTCATATCTACACTATCATCACTTTTTGTGTGTTTTTTTGTTAGTATTTTGTGTGGTTATTTTGATTTTATTTCTATATTTTTCATAGTATATTTCGTGTTTTTGCTTGTATGTTTGCGTGTTTTGTTGTTCGATCTGTTTTTGTGTATGTTATGCTTGTTTTTGGTGGAAAAGTGTAGGTAGAACAGAAGAAGAAATAAAGAGTGGGTTAAGAGAAGTGAACAAGGAAGAAACTAGGTGAACGGATGGCGAAAGGGGACGCCCGTTCCCAAAGGAGAATGCCATTCGTGTTGAAAAAAATAATGGGAACAACCGTTCCCTGGCCGTTCCCAAAGGAGAATGCCGTTCAAGTTTGGAAAAAAGAGTAAAGGAGCGGTTTTCCCTAGCGGTTCCCAAAAAAGGCCTCTCTAAAGAGTGGCGTTCGATGATCGTTCCCCTGGTCTAGCATGCCGTTCGGTGACCGTTGAAGACAGACAATCTGAACATATATATTAGTAATTTTATCAATTTCTAGTAGATTTCTTTTAGAATTTGGACTCTTCCAAGTTGTTAGGGCTTTTGGGCTATATGAGGGGAGTCTAAGCTTTAGATTTTGATTCATTCAAGCTAGATACAAGATTTGGATTTTTTTTTCTCTTCTTCTTCTCCCTTCTTCACGTTAAATCTAGGGTTTCTTGGGAGATCTCCTTGCAACTTGAAAAAGTGTAATTCTTCTCCACCTTTATTTGTCTATTTGATTTTCTTTTGGTACTATTTGCTTCATGATGTTGTTTATGATTATTATATCTTGTTTAATTGAATTGATGATGTAACACCTAGTTTTGAAAAATGCAACTACGCATAATAATACTAACTAAACTTAGTCAACCATTTTTTTCCAAAGAATAAAATAACTAAGTTAAATAAAAATTTCATCATTCATAAATTTAAATAATACCAATTCACCGTATGTTTTATAAATTCGAAAAGATTAAGAGACCAACATCGTTCATGAAATTCTACTACTAATAAAAATTTGACAAAAGAACAATGTCATGATCAATTCATCGCCCCACGCGCGCCACGTCGGACTTCTCAACCTGAAAGGGTAAAATTATTGGGGTGAGTTATCGCCAACTCGGTGGGAAGCAATTGTTCGAGTCAAATACGCATGCATAACAAGATTAGCACAAACTTTCACGGAAAAATATCATAGTCTCAAGTACAATTAAGTACAAATAGTCTCAAAGTCTCATGTACATTTAAGTACCAATAGTCTCAACATCTCGCGTACAATTAAGTACTAATAGTCTCAAAGTCTCGCGTCATATTTATCATGAACATGCAACTAACGAGTTAAAACATGGCATTTAAATTAAACAAAAGCAATAAACCCACCTCAAATAAAGTGCGAGAAAATACCAAATGCGTGCTCGCTTGGAAATTTTAAACCTCGTAAGAATGAGGCCCTACAATTTAAATAAAATAAAAATAACTTAAATAAATACTTTAGGAGAATTTTTGACTAAAAGAAAGAAAGAACAAAAATAAATAATAAATATGATGAATAAAGGAGAAGGGTTGGGTCAATGAGTGGTTAAATGTAAACAACATAAATATGATTGAGAGAGAGTTGTTGTTTCCGGTCAAAACAAGTCAAAATGGGCTTTTGAAATGGAAATAGAAATTATGGGGTTGGTCTAGTAATTTATGTAAACTGTGTAGTCAAACTCAAGGTCTTAATAAGAAAATCCATTCCCACCCATTTCCTTTGCAAAACTCACGTGTGACTCCACTGTTACACTTTTTTTTTTTTTTGGAATCAAAACCCATCTCCCAAAAATATAATTGTTCATCTTCAACAATTCACACCTTAGTTACTCGCTCTCTCTCCTCTCGGTCTCTCTCTCTCTCTCGGCCTACTCTCTCTCTGCCTCGCCCTCACTTTCTCTCTCTCGTCTCTCAACCTCGCTCTCTCTCACTCTCTCTGGTCTCTCTCTCAAATTCTCACAACCAGTAGATGAAGGCAACAAAATTGGATTTGGGCGCGATAGATGTATAGCGGTTGGCTTGGGGTTTGGGTTTGGCTTTGGGAAATTTCTGGGTTTCCGGTATTCCGATGGGTTTCGACTATTTCCGGCGGGTTTCGAATATTTTCCGGGTTTCAAATATTTTTCCGATATTTTTTTTTTGAATTTTTAAGGTTTTGCCGAAATAAATGGTTTTGACAACGGGTGGATATTATTCGACGGGGTGACTCGGGGTGTTAATTGAGATATCAGGAAGATTGCCGGGTGTCTTACCTTGAGGAGGCTTTGAACTTGAATGGCGGAACGTGAAGAAATTTTTGAGAGGGGACGATGAATTGCAGTGGATATGAATTTTTTTTTCTGGTTTCTATGAGAATGTTTGTTTGTATAATTGACAAAGTGAAACTGAATTTTAAGGGATTATTGAGATAACACACACCTATGTAACGTATGTAACGTATAACGCCTGTTGAAGGAGCGAGGGGGTAGTACTAATGAGAGCTTTATTGTTTGAGGGAACGTTTTTTTTTTAATTGGTTTAATGTATAAGGGTAAATAAAATTTAAATTTTCAATTTAATTAAAATATATATATATATATTTTTTTCCAAATTATAACTCTTCTAGAAACCGGATTTGGGCTCTTGAAAGTAAAAATTAAAATATAAGTTTATAAATGGGCCTGTCAATATTATCAAGACTGAGCTTTTACTAAAATTCTATAATGGCCAGAAATTAAAATCCTAAAAGTCTGAAAAAAAAAAATACTAAAACCCAAATTGGTAAAATTTGGGGTATTACAGATGAATCTATCCATGAGCTAATTTCTTTGTTCTAGGGTTATAATGATTTGATTCAAACAAACAAGCATAAGTATTGACTAATTGATTTGCTTTCCTGAATAAATTATTTTACTTGTGGATTAATTGTTTGGCCAACTTTTGGTTGTTTTGAGGGAATGATTGAGATCGAGAGAAGATATTATTGCTGGACTAAATTTATTCAGGGGGTTAGATATGAATCAGAGATGTATTATCTAACTTGGGCTTAATGAAAATAGCACATTTTGTTGGGATAACCCTAATCTGTAAATACGTGAGTTATCAGATCTAGGCCTTATTTTTACATGTTTGTTATATTTGTTAACTGCATGATCAATTAGTTGATATTATGCTTGCAAGTTTGATGAGATGATTCCAAAATCTTAGACTTTCATCCATATCTTTTTCTCTGAGTTTAATCGTGTTTAGTTTTAATTGGTCTTTTTACTTGTTTTTCTTTAGCTTATTAAAATCACAAATTTGGTTAGAGTGTTTAGGATTTATTTTTCTGTCAATTGTGTTGCATAATAATTATTTGCTAGCTAAGTCTTCCTTGAGAGACGATTTATGGTTAACTTGCTATCCTACAGCTGATCTCGTTCTCTTGCGAGGATTGTTAGATTTAATTTATGTGTTTAGCGTTTAAACAAAATTTTTTGGGCGATTCTTGGGAAGGCTTTAGGCGTAATAATTATTGTGTTTATTTTCCATGTTTCTAGATTAGGATTCTTTTTGTTTATTTTTAGTTTAGGACTCGTTTTGTTTCTTTTGATTTTTACTTTATTCCATTGTGTGTTTGATCTATTTTCCGTGTTGTTTATGCAAGGACGTAGAAATATCAATCGGGACCTTGTGCCTCTCATGGATGATATCCATCGAGTTTCCAGGCATTTAACAAGGAAAAAGAGACAATTCTATGAATAGCAATGAGGATTCTTGCTATCATATTAGAAAGAAGAATAAATAGACGAATCGGAGATGGGTGATAATCAAAACGAGAACAACCTAGAGGCACGCCATCCTTTGATACGTGAGTTCGCATGCCCTGTCATTGGGACTGTGACCTCTTGCATCACTTTGGGACAAGCAAAGATTTTAACATGAGCTCAAAACCATACCCTTTAATCGATTTCGCGTCATTCTATGGGATACCTAATGAAGATCCTCTCAACTTCATTCGGGAATTCTATTCAAAGATTATCCAAACTTTTCCTTTACAAGGTTTGAAGAGAGATCAACTTAGAATGCACATTTTTTCCATATACTCTTAAGGACCGGGTAAAATTTGGCTTATTTCTCTACCTCCCAACTCTCTTACTAATTGGGAGGCGGTGTACAATAAGTTCATGGGTGTATTACTCTCATCGAGAAAATTGCCGAGTGCGAGGTAAGATAGCTACTTTTTGTCGGAGAAGGCGAGCCTTTTCATGAGGCTGAGATCGCTTTAAGGATTTACATTTTAAATGCCCACATCAACACTACCAAGGTGGAATTGTTGAACCAAATTTTCTAAGATGGATTGTCACAAAATTATCAATATATAGTTAATGATGATGTTGGGGTGACATGAGTGTACACACGACCAAGAAATCTATGATATTCGGAGATGATGTGCGATAACTCACAACAAAAGAGTGCAAAGGCAAGCGGCTAGTGAATGAAGTAACTCAAGTTATGATGTGACAAAACAATTGATGAATTGACTAAGTGCAATTGTTGGCTACGAGGGGGCAACCACCCGCCTACCCCACGCCTTCTCAGTCTTGCGGGATTTGTGGCAAATTTGGTCATAAGGGCCAATGTTTGTAGTGCTATCTCTCGGACGTACAATTCAAAGTTGCGTAACCATCCGAACTTCAATTGGGGCAATTCACAAAATCCTTCTCAAATCTATCCGAGGCCACCGCAACCCAAGTCGACCTAACCAACCAATCACGGGCTCCATCTATTGAAGAAAGCTTGAATTCCTTTATTCAAGTTAGTCAACAAACACAAGAAGGTAACAATGGCGGTTTGAATCTATGGAAGCCTCATTCAAGAGTCTTGATACTCAAGTTAGTCAATTGGCTACTCAAGTTGGTGAAATAGCTCGACATGTCTTCAAGAAGGACGCATTGCCTAGTCAACCAAATAAAGCTCAAGCCATCACCATTCTTGCCTTTGGTGAGATTTATGATAATGAAATTGAGATTCCTTATTCAACTGTCTCACCCAACTATGTTGGTATTGCAAAAGTAGAAAAGAAAGGTGATGCGAGTGAAGAAAACACGAATATGGAGGCCGATAAGGATCGCATCCACAAACGATAATCTCCACAAACCTCCTATTCCTTCTCTAAGTCCTCCCCAAAACAACAAGATCTAGGTAGTCTCATTGTTAATATTTCTTTTGAAATGGTAAGAAGTCGCATGTATGCTTGATCTTGGAGCCGGAATTAACCTTACGCCTTATTCTATATTTAAACAAATAGATTTGGGGGAATTGAAGTCTACCGGGTTATATTTGCAACTTACTGATAGGTCCATTAGGTACCCTACATGCATTGTTGAAGATGTTTTGGTCCAAGTAGGTGATTTTAAAATTCTCACTGATTTTGTTGTCTTGGATACAGAAAAGGATAAAGGTAATCTTAATGATCATACTATATTGTTGGGTAGACCATTCATTCACAACCAATGCTTTGACTGATTTAAAAAATAGAAAACTGAGTATGAATGTCTTGGGAAAAACTGTAATGTTTTCAATTTTTGATATAGCTCATAGTCCTGCATGTGTCTTGGATGATGCTTTTATTGTTGACTCTACTGATTCGCCATGAAAGCATGTCCTGTGGGGAGACAATATTATTCAAGCGCAAGTCAAACGAATAAAAATTCCAAGGTGGCGGTAGAGGTCTTGCTCGATGACCCGCCATGAATTTCTCCATAGGTATCGTCAAGCTAAAAAGACGTTAAATAAGCGCTTTTGGGAGGCAAACCCAAGTTTTTTCTTTATATATTTTTTGACTAGTCGATATCTAATGGTTTGTTTGAGTTATTTTTCGCTTTTGTATAAATAGATATATATAATAATTATTTATAAAAAAATTCAAAATATAGAAAAGAGCGAACGACCGTTCGCTAAGCACTAAACGGCGTTTGGTGTATGGCCCAGTCGGCTTTAGCCCGTATTTGGCTCTCTTCTTGTTCGACTCCCATTCGACAAACACCAGCCTCTATCAGTGACGCCTGGTTAAACTCGACATCAGTTCACTAAAAACAAAATTGAAAAATCTGCATTTTCATTTTGTTTTTATTGTGAATTTATATATTTGGGTATTTTTGTTCTCCTTCACATGTCTTTTGCAGATTATTGGCATGAGTTTTGACTTAACAACTTTGCTATTATCGCATTTATCAAGGACGCCTCTTTTTCCCTTCTCTTGTATTTTTACGCGTGAGGTCATTGCGTGATTTAAGTGTGGGAGGCGATTGGTTTCATTTTAGGTGTTATAGTTGCATGTGGTTATTCTTTTAATAGCCTTTTGATTGTTTAAGCTTAATAATAGTGTTGTTTAGCTAACTTGAAATAGATGTAGCAATTTGAGTTTTGATTATAAAATAACACCGTGAATTTGATTCTTAGGATTTGACTAAATTGTGAATCAACCCTTGTGATAGACAAATAAGGCGATCATTAAAATGATAGTTTAGGTTGTGGGGCTTGAATTGCGAAGTTTCATCGATGTGAATTAAGTTAAAACCCTATTTTAATTTTTTGTGTGTACACAATATTGCTAGCCTTGCAAACGAAAAACCAAAAGAAAGAAAGAAAGAAAAGGAAAGAAAAATACCTAATAAAAAAAAGGTGTGCCAAAAAAAAGGGAGAAACAAAATAGAGCAATCGAGATTATACTCCGCTGGTTGAGTCGCTTAGTAAATAGAAGCATTCATGAACCCATGTTTGTCTTTTACGTAAAATGGCAGCTCAAATATGAATATGGGAAACCACCCTAGGAGACTTTGGAAAAAATTCGAAGTTTATACCTAGTGGAAGAGTATCGCGAGCGTTCTAGCGAAAAAAAATATATGAAAAAAATTGTTCATGGCTAGTAATTGCGTGAGTTGTTGTGTGTATGACAGGTTGCAACTTTTGACACGGATTTAAAAACCGAGTAAGGAGGGCCGAACACCTAACTAACTATTAACCTTAGCCGAGGTGAGTGCATTGTGAAGGTTGGGGATCAATGCGGGGATAACGAGGTGGATAGGACGTGGTGTGATGGATGAATTGACTCTCAAATTGAACATAATATTTCTTGTTGGATTTATAAAGGCGTTATTATTTGCTTGAGGACAAGCAAAAAGGCTAAGTGTTAGGGGGTTGTTTTGTGTGTTTTGTTAGTATTTTGTTTGGTTATTTTGATTTCATTTCTATATTTTTCATAGTATATTTCGTGTTTTTGCTTGTGTGTTTGCGTGTTTTGTTGTTGAGTCTAGTTTTGTGTGTTATGCTTATTTTTGGTGGAAAAGTGTAGGTAGAACGATGAAGAAATGAAGAGAGGGCTAAGAGAAGTGAACAATGAAGAAACTAGGCAAACGGGACAATTTAAAAGGGAACGATCATTCCCAAAAGCATGCTACGTTCGTGTTGAAAAAAAAAGTAATGGGAACGACCGATTTCCCTGGCCATTCCCAAAGGAGAATGCTGTTCATGTTTAGAAAAAAAAGTAAAGGAACGACAGTTCCTCAGCGTTCCCAAAAAAGGCCTCTCTCGAAGTGGTACATTCGGTGCCGTTCCCCGGCCGTTCGGAGTAGCATGCCGTTCGGTGACCATTCAAGATAGAAAATCTGAACATATATATTAGTGATTTTATCGATTTCTAGTAGATTTCTTTTAGGATTTGGACTCTTCCAAATTGTTAGGGCCTTTGGGCTATATAAGGAGTTCAGCTTTAGATTTTGATTCATTCAAGCTAGATACAAGATTTGGATTTTTTTCTTTCTTCTTCTCCCTTCTTCACGTTAAATCTAGGGTTTCTGGGAGATCTCCTTGCAAATTGAAAAAGTGCAATTCTTCTCCACCTTTATTTGTCTATTTGATTTTCTTTTGGTATTAATTGCTTCATGATGATGTTTGTGATTATTATCTCTTGTTTAATTGAATTGATGAATCTATCCATGAGTTAATTTCTTTTGTTCAGGGTTAGGATGATTTTGAATCAAACAAACAAGCATGAGTATTGACTAATTGATTTGCTTTCTGAATAAATTTTTTACTTGTTGATTAATTGTTTGCCAACTTTTGATTGTTTTGGGGAATGATTGAGATCGAGAAAAGATATTATTCTGGACTAAATTTATTAGGGGTTAGATATGAATTAGAGATGTATTATCTAACTTGGACTTAATAAAAAATAACAAATTATGTTGGAATAGCCCTAACACGTGAATCGTGAGTTTCGGTATAAACCTTATTTTTACATGTTTGTTATATTTGTTAACCGCATGATCAATTAGTTGATATTAAGCTTGCAAGTTTGACGAGATGATTCCGAAATCCTAGACTTTCATCTATATCTTTTTCTCCGTGTTTAATCGTGTTTAGTTTTAATTGGCCTTTTTCTTGTTTTTTCTTGGGGAAATTACAAAATTGGTCTGTAACTAAGGACATTGTGTAATTTTGGTCTTCTAAGTATTAGTGTGCGTGAATTAGTCCTCGTAAGTCTAAAAGTTTTGCAAAATTGGTTCGAGAAGTTTTACACTAAACAATTTGGGTCCCTATAAGTTTTAAGTTGTTGCAAAATTGGTCCACCGGTTTATTTCATATTTTCATAATACCCATTTATACTTTATTCATACTAATGCATTGGATTTGACTAAGTATTTTGTTTAAAATGGTATTAATCCAGTTTATTAAGAACATTTAGTTATATTTATTATATTTATGTAATTAACAATTGGTGAGAGAATTTCTCCGAGAATATGGATCGGACAATTGTCAAGATGTTTACCATACAAGGCATATCAAATTTTGACGATGTGTGCACAAGAACACCAGACAAGATAGCATATTGGAACAACCAATATGTTGAAAAAGAACGTCAGGAGCCGATAGGGAAACCTTGAGACACTCGCAAAAGACAAGCAACATATTATCCGAGTTTAATTCGATGTAATCGGATATTATATATTGATCGATGAATCATCGGGAAGAAGTCATGAGAATGCTCATCAAAATCATGATTCCCTGGCGGAGTACCCGGATGGAACAAGATATTAACGGACACATCTAAGATCTCAAAAGATATTAGAAAGTCGAAAGGCGATCTTGCGTAATTATGGCAACCGCCGTATTCATTTACTACACAAGTTCGCCGAGATCAAAACCAGGATGGAGAGCGATGGTGAAATATCGAAGAAACTCTTTGAAATCCTTTATGATATTCAAAAGCGAGTAAAGAGCTTGGAGGATGGGGCCGAGTTCTTCCGATGGAAGGAAAAAGAAGCGATCGATTCCGGAATAGTACCCTATTTACACTCAAAAGGGGAAACAACCAAAGTGGTATGAAAAATGACGGACGATGAAAAGCTTATTGCTATCATCAAAGGAAAATCCATCATAAATTAACAGGATGGATATGGAAAAGATAAATCTTAAGGATCTACATGACCAGGCAGAATCCTTTGCGGGATTAGGTATTGTAGATTTAAAGATGAACACATGAGATGGATCAGCTTTGGTTACCTATGACCCACAAGGTAGACTAATTCCACCACCGCCACCAGTAAATCCCAACGTCACAGAAAGTGCGGGTTCAAATCATGGAATCTAGGACGAAAGAATGCATCACGTTGGAGATTTCACCACAGGAAGTGAACCACTTTCAGGAACAGGAGCTCGACCACCTCTTACAGGAAATCGACTACCTTTTAGAAGGCCAAATGTTTATCAGACACCGTATGTAAGATCGCATCTCGATCCAATACATCCATATGGGTTGATGCTAAATCTGGATATCCCAAATTTCAAAAATCGAGAAGTCCTTATTGATGAATGTGCATCAGCTATGAGGATTGCAGTAGGTACCCTCGATCTTACGAAAGAAGGATTCATTTTACTTCTAGAAATGAGTCTTGAAGGATCTGTAAGAATTGCATGGGATATGACCGAAGCAAATATGAAAAGTGCGGTCCCAGTTACGGAGAATCATTAAAAGGAATTGTCGATGATATGGTAAAATTATTTAAAATCCATTTTATCGGCACAGGCTACTTTGAGGGATTAGAAGAAGAAAAAAGAAAAAGATATAAACAAGCCCTCTATACACAAGGTGGCATGATATTTGTCATATTGACGAATATATCAAGTTGTTCACAGTATTGGTGGAAATCAAGATTGGAGACAAAGAAGCTGACTATTAGTTGCAAAGATTCCGAGTCCCCGGAGAGAAATGCTTATCGGGAATACAAGGATGCAAATCGATTTGGATACAATGGATAGAAGAATGTCTTTCCTAAAAGCCAATCTATCGAATGGTGCTATCGACAGCATTATACCGGAATTACAATAGATTATGAGGAATTAACAAGCGAGTTCCTCTATGTTGCGTGACAATGATATCTCAACGATTGTGGGGAAAGTCAACCACGGCATAAGAAGAAGAAGGAGAGAAGCCATCCGTATCATCGGGGAAGAACAAAGAAGTAGGTCTTCATGGAGACCTAGAAGGTTTCAGTCAAAACAAAAGGCCGCAGATTACAAATCAGGGCAAAACCAAAGACTAAGCAGGAGTAGAGCTCTTCATCAAAGTTTAACAGGAAGCATTGTGAGAACCGGAATGAAGAACTTTTCAGCGAGCTCCCACGAGCTAATGAAAGTTTTAAAAGATGTAATTGCTAGACATGTGGAGGCAGGCATATCTCAAGCGGATTGCCCGAGGAATCGAACGAGGAGTCGAGGCAGTTTGAAGCTACACCGAAGAAGGTTTATTATCAAGATTTGATCGGTGTATCAATTTGAGGATTTACCTTTAGATGAAAGCATATACGAAGAAGATATTTATTCTAACGATAATCCGATTCAGAATCGAGTAAAGAAGAATTTCTTCTGGATGGTCGGAGGATATGTCGATTCCTCTTTCACACTTCTGATTTCTCGCAAAGACTCTTGTATGAGAATTATGAAGGAAAGATCCAAAGCTTGGTTTTGACTACGGATTTACAATTGGAGCTATGGAAAAGGCTTTGGATAAGATTGGGTTTCATAATATAAGACACCAAATTATCCATAGTAACTACGGAGAATTTGCCATCCCGATGGAATTCTTTCGTAACGATCGAGATGCAATTGATCCCTTACAAAGAAATTGGGGAGATCAAAAGCAGTCAAAAGAGATGTTGCCAACACACTTTCATAGATTCATATAGGAGCCAAGAGTTATTATCAGGCGACATTCAAGGAAGGATAGATTCGCCACTCAATCTTGCCATCTTTGACAAGCGAATCTCAAATCTCAAGGATTCATGCCTTGGAGCGGTCACAAGAAATTTATATGCAGGAAAATTGGCATTTAATGTCTATCCTAGAATTGCATGTAACTGGGGAGATTGAGATTTCAACAGAAGTTCTAACCCTTCATCAAGATTTCCAAAGAGATGATTTAATGAAAAGAGTGGGAATAGACCCTACTCGATCACATACAAGATTTCTATGCTCTCTCGAATACACATCATTCGTAGGTATTCTTGAGAAAGGAATTTATTTAAGTCCCAAAAATATTTGAGGACTTTGCCAGGGTGGTTCTACCAGAATCTCATTGAGTCCGGTATAAAAGAGATTGATATGACATGGTCATGATCAACCATCTTCAACAAAAGCCTTCTAAGCCTCGAGTTGAGCCAAGAAGATGTCTTTCCAAAAAAGATAGAATGATAAGGTGAGCCATTGGGAACAAAAGAGACAGAATACGGGGCGAGCGCATCTCGGATGTTTCAAAACAACAGAGAAATGCTGAAATGTCCATGACGGAGAGAGGTTGAAGTAATATTCGACATTACTCAAAAGGATAATATTTTTCCTTGTGATGTTTTGTATTATCTCTAACAACCTATAGTGGGGAACGTATCAAGGAAACCTCGGCAGATAGGTGAAATCGAAGTGACTATTACGGGGAATAGCGTAGGAAAATCGAGAGAAGTTATCTTGTCGATTGAATTTCTTGATGATTATAAACTCGGGAAAGATTACAGAAGGAATGGAGTTCGTCGAGCCATCGAAAAGATAGGTAATCGAATGACCACTAGCCATTCTCAATATACATTTCTATCGAATGTTATATTCTGAATACAAGGCAGTATTTCGCCGCCTATATTGATTCAAAGCCGGAATATGTACTGCAAAGCTGGGATGTTTTCCAAAGAAATTGGAGAGGATTTTCCAGATATTGCAGAAGAGATTTCTACAAAAATAATCCTTATTCTTACAAGAGAAAATTAAATAAGCGTAAATCATGATCGGAGGCACAAAGCGGACCCGTACGGTACAAAGTGAAGACGCCACCAATCTATTTCCATGATACATGAGCGATGTTTTGTTAGGAAATAAATTTCTACAAACATTGGCCGATTTACACAGTGAAAATTAGACAAGACGACTTATTTTCACAATGTTATGTGATCATAAGATTATTGTCGTAGATGCGGGATGCATTTTACCGAAAAATGCCTATTAATTCGGGGCCCAAAGCCGGTGGTGATGAAGCCAAACTCCTCGCAACCCAAAAATGGCGATCGAAGAAATTTGGTGAAGCATTATTATCCTTAGACACCCGATTTGGTTGAAAAAGATCTGGCAAACTATAATGATGATAACTTATATTCATTCAGAAAGTACAAGGATAAGAACGAGTAACTCGAAGCCATTGCGAGAATTATGGATGAGTCTAATGGAGAATCCACAAAGTGATATTACCATAGAAGAACAAATATCACCGAGGATATCAAGAAAAAGATCCAAAGGAATTATAATGAAGATCCTTTGGCATGGTGGATAAGAACGAGCACAAAGCTTCCTTAAAAATTAAACCGTGAAAGGAGTAATGAAGTTCGCGAGATTCAAACCACCTTATGAATCGGGGAGGATCGTGAAGGATATGCGGTGAAGATACTTAAGGAACATCTTGACCCAAGTTAATTTCTGAGAATTTCTCCATACAACTGTGATCCATGATTCTTAGTAGAAACCATGGAGAAATCAAAGAGGAAAGCCAAGACTTGTTATTAATTACAAGGGGATTAATAACATTTTAAGTTTTACGGTTATTATATCCCCAGCAGAGAGAATATTTGGTTAATCGTATCAAAGGTGCAAAAATATTCTCTAAGTTGATGCAAGTTGGATTCTTACTAGATTAAGATGGAAGAAAGAAAGTAAGAAATTCATATTTTCTCCCACACCACAAGGACACTATATTTGGGAACGTGATGCCATGAGATTGACTAACGAGATATATCAAAGAAAGCATGGATAATCTCTTCAAAGATTATTTTTCATGTTCGTAGATATCGATGACATTAAAGATCGCATCAAAGAACATGAAGGAGCATCTTAAAAGCATTTGGAAATATTTTTGGATGTTTACACTGAGAATGATTAGTGCTTTAAAAAGAAAGATGATTGCTCACGAGATAGGGTGAATTCTAATGAAATCGACTTAACTGGAATCATCCTACAAAATCATAATGTAGAAAGATACGGGGGATTTCCGATACATCGAAAGACAAGAAACAACTTCAAAGCTTTCTGAGTTGTTAATTTCTTGGAATGTTCATAAAACAACTGACATATTACAGGAAGGTGTTTAGCCCATTACTAAAAAGATGCTATATTCAAATGGGAGGATGAACATCAAGAAGGGATAAAGCAACTCAAGAAAGTTTGCAAAGCTTCCAAAGCTTCGATTCCCCAAGACGGACAAACGGTTTTATACACACAGATGCTAGTATTGACGATTGGTGGGCAAACAGCTCTTACTAAGGCCACACCAAATGAAGAAGTGCACCCCAGAATCTTTGCAGTGGTTTTATTCACACCTAGATGAAGCAAACAAATGGCATATCAATGAGAAAGAATTTTCTGCGGTCGTAGAAGACTTTTAAAATGGCCTCTATTTTCATCAAGCAAAACGCTTACTTTAAAAAAATTGATAATTCCAAGAGTGTCGAGGCTTTTCTTAAAAACAAAATCAATCAAAACTTAAAAGGCTCGATTTTAGATGTAAGATTTGAATGTCAATATTATGATTATGATATTGTCATTATAAAATCTCATGAAAATATAATTGCGCATTTTGACACGAGACGGGACGCAGATCACATTCTTGGTGTCTTTAACGAGTGAGACATCTCGGGGAAAACTCCGGGAGAGTCTAAAACGAGATTTTGGGACGTTATGTCTCAATGCGTGTTCCGGACAATTACAACAGTGACATTAAATCCATTTCTAGTCAAAATACGAAAGCATGCCAGTTGCTCAAGACAATTGTTCTTAAAGGCCCTGCGGCCTTCTCCTCTTCCGCATCTCCTACGATGCAAAAAGGCGTAATAGAGAACGGGCTCTAACCCGGAGGTTATGGATTCAAGTACCATAATCACAAGTGTTGTAGGTGATTCATCCCCCGAGGGTGTACAAATTGTAATGAATGTTGAAGCTCCAGTGTCCACAACCCCGGTCTTCAAGTCAACCCAGACTCCTCCGGGGTAAAAAGAGGGAAGAGTGGATCTTAGTGCCACCGAGGGGCAAATATAAGGTCCAAATTGACGAGATTAAGATTTCTCCAATGCAGGTATATTAACGACAATGGGAGAAATTGGTTACAAGAAGAGGTATTAACTCGAAAAAACAATGGTTGATATCCGAGGAAATATCCCGAGTTTGGATGAAACCAGAAGTCATCCAAATGATACGAGAATGGTATACTTTTGGAGCCTACAGCTTCGATCTATCTTGTATCACCAGGATTCTAGAAATTTTGAAATTACCAAAATGGATTGGAGAAGCGGTTATGAGAATTGGGCCAACAATCCACACTTGGCGAAGAAGATATTCGAACCGTATTTTATCAAAGGCAGCTCGAACCCGCCAAGAAAGGCTTTAATGAGGCTTTTCACTTCACAGCTAAGAAGACCAGGATGGAAATGCTTTAAAATATATAAAAGCGCCTTTCATCGGAAGAAGTACCATTGTTAGTAGGAGCAATCAAGACGAAGCTTCTACGGCGAGCAATGGGGACTGGGTTTGTCTAACATAAATGGACAAAGTCAAATATCCATTCAAGTTTTTCAAAGAAATGGATCTTTCATCAATTCAATGATCGGGATCAACAACGATTCGCAGAGAGAGCTTTTCAAACAAAGAGAAGAATTCTCTAGGAGAACAAGATTCCTGGCCAGCTGTTAACCTCACAGGAAATTTTTGTAACATTGCGCATGTTGGCCATTGGATCGACGGATCTGGTCGGCGTGCCCCGATTGCATGAACCCGAGTTTGGGAAAGTTCGACCAAACCCGACCGACAAGACCATATATCCGGGAAAGGACAAGGGCCCAACTCACAAAACGGTATCCCTGGGACCACGAAACCAAATTTTAAAGATTCCCGACAAACATAACATACGGGTGATCAATGCTGAAAGAAAAGGAAACAAAAGTGGCTTATAAATAATAAAAGATATGACATAGCGGTGACCTCATGAAAAAAATAAGATTGGAGTCCGCCTTTTCAAGTCCTGGGACTTACCTATATAAATCATAGAGTCACGGCGAGGACATCGAACATTTACCTCGGTTTTCTTATAATAAAATTTGAGAGAGAATTTGTAATATTTTGAGTGTTTTAGTTTTAAGTTTTATGTATTATCGAAGGTGCAAGCCTCTAATATGAGAGGCTAAATAAATTCTTCTCCCAAAATGAGATTACTAATGTAATAAAAATTTCGTTTAAGTTCTTAATAAAAAGGGGCTTTTGCTTCAATATGTGTCATAATAATGTTCTATTAATTTATCCCGTTTAAAGATTACTTATACGTCCGGAGTAGGAAACGAACCAAGTACCGTCTTGAGCGATTCTTGTCAAGGAGTCGGATAACTTGCGAGATCATCTTCCCTAAGCGGTGAGGTTGAAGTGAGGAGTTGTTTGTCAAAAGATCTGGGCGCGTAATCTTCCGGGTGGTGTTGCGTAGCCATCTCTACCCCGGTCTTGATTCGGTCAAAGAAGGTATGAATTTTAGGGATTTTTAATTTTACGGAATCATGTTGGGCCGGGATAAAGGTCGTGATGGACTATATCTATTTTATCAAAATCTTAGTCCCAAAACAAATTATTTAGAATTATGAGAGATTTTGCGGTAAGTATGCCCTATCGAGTTTATAGGTCGAAAACCCGATATGATCCATTTAAAACCTCTGAATAGAGACTGGATCTAAGTAGGTGTAACAATGCCACGGACAAAATAGATGTTAGAAAATGCAAATTCCTATAATCTATGAAATTAGGTTTATTGATAATAGCGCGCTATGGTATGAAAGGATTAATATTGCTAATTCTCGAAAGTTATAGGACTATTTGGCAACAAAAGGTTGAAAGATAAAGGACCAAAATTTATTTAGCCATAAGGGCAAAATTGTCAGAACCAAAATCGCAACTTTGAAAGATAAAGGACTAAAACCGCACCTACCCAAAGTTACAGGTGGACTAAAACTCGTAATTTACCTGCTTTTTCTTTACCTTATTAAAATCTACAAATTTGGTTAGAGTGTTTAGGATTTATTTTTCTATCAATTGTGTTGCATAATAATTATTTGCGGCCTAAATCTTCCTATGGGAGACGACTTGGGTTAACTTGCTACTCCTACAATCGCCTCGTTGTCTTGCGAGGATTGCTAGATTTATTTTATGTGTTTAACGTCGAACAATCACTTTTGCACCCTTCATCTTCCTATTATCTTTAACCATTTACAACCAAGCAATCTAAAAACCAAAAACCCTATTAAAAAACGTCGGTCGATATATAATGGAAAAAATAAAATTAACTAAAATTCCATATAAATTGATATCCGAATAATTAAAGCAAAAGTTAAAAGAGAGCAAAAGCAATAATCCAACCATATGTAGCGGAACAATAACAAGCAACAAATCAAGCTTACATAAGCAATAATACCCTCTTTTGAAAAAGTTTAACAAACAAAAAACATGACAAGCATAAACGCATCTAATAACAAACAACATGCTAAAAAAATATAAATAAACTCGTTGCGGGCTTTCTTCAACATTTTCATCCATGCTTTCATGCCTTATAGAACAAATGGATCTACGGATCTATTAACCAACAACGAGTGCTTTGTATGAGTAAGATTACAAGCAAACATCATCCACATGTAAAATAAGCTCCCTTTTATAGAGTTAATGAGGGCATATCTTCCGCAATAATTCCTTTCTTAACTCATTGACATCAAAATATCCAAACAACATAGTGGTGCTATAGAGTCAAATATGATAGCAATGCATGGCCTTGAAAAAATGGCTTTTGACCAAACACTAGGTTGTAATAGCCGTGAAGTAAACAAACTTGCTATAAATTATGGGTGGAGATCATGTCTGAATTGTGTTCCTCATCATTCTACCGAAACAATCTCACACTCATAACTAGTGACTACGCATGCAACAAGAGATCATGTCTGAAAGGTGATATTTGTCTCTTCAAATTCAGCGTCAGGTTAAGCAATGCATGCGTCAAAGTTATCTAGGTAATATTAGTACCATAATTTTTTATGGGCAAAATTTACTACACACTAGTGTGCTCATTTTCCTATCTACCATAAACACACAGAATATACAAAATCTGAGTTACATCTCAACTTCATATTGATAATTCTAGTTATCAAATTCCAATTGAAAGCAATGTACCAGATCAAGCAAACTCAAGGCACAAAAGCAGGACATACATGTATAACGATAGGTTTACCTAATGTGTAACACTCTTTACCAAAAACTAAACCAAGCCCTAATCCTCCTCTTCTTCCTAATAAACCTACAAAATCAATGGACTTGTTGAATCTATATTCAGCATGTGACAACAAATCCACAAATATATGTAGATCACTTAAATTTGAACTCCAATCGAAAACAAAGTACAAAGGACAAGCAACTAACCAAGTCATTCATTAAATCACTGAAACTAGCAAACCAATTTCTAATTAACATAACAATCCATATAACATTGATATCCAGAAAAATCAAAGCAAAAGAATCAGAGAGCAAAAGCAACAACCTAACCATATGTAAGAAAACAATAACAAGCAATAAATCAAGCATACATCAGAAATAATCCCTCTTTCAAAAGCTTAACAAAACAAAAAAAAACATGACAAACACAAACACATCAAACAGACAACATGTTAAAAAGCAACAAAACATGCATACATAAGAAATACTAAACATTTTAATAAGCATAGACTCAGATTTCAACAAAAATCAAATTCAATAACAAAACACAAGCAACAAAAACGAGCACAAAACATAAGCCTCAAGAAAATACCCATCTTCTTCTGGCAAGAATACTCAATTAACAATGATTAAAAACCCCAACCTTCTACTTTAGACCAACAAAACGATTAAACAAAACCATCCTTCCTTAAAATGAGCAATAAATTGCGAACAAAAAAAAAAAAAATTAGCAAAATCACGAAGAAGACACAACTAAACCATCGATTTTTCCCAAGATTAAAAATCTCAAACAAGCACAAAAATCGCAAAAAAAGGGAAATAACGAAGTCCGGCTCCAATCAATAAAAACCTTCGCTCCACAACTATTGTATCTCGATGAATAACAAATAACATTACATCTCTCGCACACGCACGCAACACGCTAAAAGATCGATAGAATTATGAAAAATTTAGATCCCTTTAACCCTATTTCCCCAAATGTTTTCTCCCAACGAAAAATAAATAGATGTGGACACAAAGCCTCTAACAATCGCTCAGAAAAATAAGAGTAAAGGGTTACAAAACTTTGGGGAATGAAAAGATACGACTTAGAAGGAACATATATCAAAGAGTACGCAATGGGTAATCCAGTAAATCTAGGAAAGTGAAAAGGGCACTACCAAAAAATAATTCCCACCTTTAATCGATATAAAGATCAATTACCTATATACCTTTCTAGCAATACATTTAATATAAATTAAATCGAAATTCGCTTATATCTCGAGCTGCTTAAAAAAACGGGTCAACACTCCAAATTTGGTCTAAACTTATTTAAATTATCCTAGACTCTCATTTAGATCCAAATTATATATATATATATATATATATATATACAATTAGTTAGTAAAGTTAAGAAAATAGTGACGGAAAAAAATCATAGGTATATAAAATGATTGAAAGATGAAACGTTATGTGGCAACTAACATTTAACGCTGGGATAAGTTTACCATTCTGGATTTATATCTCAAAACTTTTAACCATAATAATTTCATTGTCATGTTATCCAGGGATTAACGCTTGATCATCCATTACATATTTGCAAAAACATCGTTACAAGATAACATTTGAGGGTGTTTAATTAACGACACTACAAGAAAACAATAAAATCTCCAAATGAAATTAAAATATCAAATTCCAAAGAAATTAAAAGCCTTTGGAATGTTTAAAACTCTAATATCGCGAAGATACTATTGAAAATCCCAATATAAACTCCAACGATAAATAAAATCACTTGGTATAAAACCGTTGAAATTTCCGTTGGAATTCCAACAAAAATTCCAACACAACAAAAACCATTGGGAAATTCTAACACAACAACAAACCGAGGAGAAAATTTAATCAGAATTCCACAGTAATAAAATGCGCCCTCTGAAGGAAGATCTCTAAAATAATGTTGGAAATTTTAAAAAATTCCAATAGAAATTTCATCGTTAAAGGATATCGTTAAAAATTCCAAAATGGTAAACACCATTGGCATGTCATCGAATTCTCTATTAGAGTTTTTAAAATTCCAACGATATTTTCAACACTACAACATGCCGTTGAAAAATTCCATTAGAAATTACAATACCCTTGAAATTTTCAATAGAGTTTAGCAAGATTTGATTGTAATATCCATATCACCAAAACACATCTTCTTTTGTGGAGCTCATCATATTGAAAACCACATAAATATGCTTGACTGGGGACAAATTTAGATGGTTGATCCTCGGAAGTTAAATATATTAGATAATGAGATGAAATGATTGAATATTCTAATGAATATATACCATTGGAATTATTGTTGGAATAACTATTTGGAGTTTTTTGTCAATTCCAATGACCATTATACCAATGGTGCATTTTCCGTTGGAATCAAGAATTAAACGGAAATTGGCCAAAAATCCAAATGATTGGTTTACGCTTTGAATTTTCTTGTAGTTTTATAAAGATAGCCAAATTTAGAGGGATAGATGGCTTTTTGTTGTTACGTTATACCAACATTCTTTTCGCAACATTTTCCTCGTTTGCTGTTATTATGCTGTTTTTCACTTTATTGATGTATTTTCTATGTTTAACGATGAAATTATCCTTTGTTATTTGCCATTTTTTATGTTTACTTAGACAACCCGATTCGAGGAGTCTATTCATCGCTAAATAGCGCTTAGAGAGTGTCCGGTTGCTTTATTTTAAAAAAAATTACAAGCTCTTATACTAAAAGACATTTGTTTAGTGGTTTAGTAGTTAGATATTATTTAAGAATAAGTTGTTAAGAATATTCGATAAAGTGGAATAATGGATATTTGGAAGATGTAAGTAATAAGAACTTTCCAATTAAAAATTGTTAAATAAAAAGAGGTTGTTAGAATAACATCATATTTTGGGAAAAGTTTGAGATATATTGTATCTTTATTGCAAAATTAACTTATAAAGTCCTAACATCTTATTTTGTGAGGTTACAGCTTATTTTAGAAAATTTGATTGAATATTTTAAAGAGATCTTATAAGCTAATCTAACACTAATACATTATTTTTTTCTTTTCAAAAAGCTATTATCATTTGTTTATGGGAGAATGCAAAATTAGTCCCGATCCGCAGGTGTCTGTAACATTAATCCTTAACTTTTAAAACTCAGCATTTTAATCGTATTTTTTTATTTTGCAATTTTGGTCCTAAAAGTCAAGATTGGTGTAATTTTGGTCCTATAAGTTTTAAGTTGGTGTACGGGGCTATTTCTATATTTCAATTATCCCTAAAATACCCGGGTAGCAATTATTCAATATACTCAAGATCAAGTAGAAAATGGTATCAAAGCGTAAATGAATTTATTTATCATTGATGTCGTTTTATATCGACAAATTAGGGATTCAAAACTCTAAGTCTTCTTCGATACTGGTAGTTCTTCGAGCCAGAATTAACTTGGATGCGATACCAACAAACAGCAGCCCTAGCCCCGATTTATTCGAGAGAGTTCTCCTATGCCTGCTACTAACTGTAGGAGAATTCTGAGTAAAACATTAATCTAGAGCATGTAATTTAGATTAATACATAATACTACAACAATGAGGTGGGACATCTTACACATGGGATGATGGGTCGATGGGCCGTGGTAGAGAAAATGGGCGCGCCGTTTGAGCATGTACGGGCATGGGTATAAATATATTCGTAATCTAATAATGATTAATAATACTAGATAACTAATTAAGTAATTTTAGAATTTAATGATGCGCAAAATAATAAAATAGAGATATTGGGAAAAGTCAATTTGTCCCCAACATAAGCCCCTGCAACTCGGTCAATGGAAGGAGAGACAGTAGCCACAGAGCATAAATATCATTGCCTTTTACTAATTCGACTGGCTTGAGGGTCTCACTATTCTTGCACCAATGACAAGTTGGGAAAAGAGCTTTGACCATATCTTAAAGAAAATCTTTTCTCTTCTAACCTTTTTTTCAAATTTTAAATTCATTGTTTGCAGGGTACTCAGAAAAATATGGTGAGTGGAAGAGTCGAGGCAAACACAAACACGAATAAAGGAGTGATGAGTGGGAGGAGAGTGAGAAGGAGAGCCCTGGCGGGGCTCCTCTCAAGGTGCGCCTTGAGTCCCCTAGGCCGCCACTAGGGATGCTTCATGTCCGAGTTCCGTTCTTCATGTGGGGTTTCTTTCTCCTCGAGTATTTTAAGATTTCGGAGCCTAGTTTCGAGCTCGGGAAATTCTATTTTCCTCGCTCTATGGGTGGAGTTACTGTCTAATCCATGTCTAGTTCTATTCGTCTGTCTCCCTTGCCTACGGCGCTGGGTATTCCCTTTACTTGGCTTCCAAAACTTTCAAATAGGGACACTGATATGTTGGAGTTTTCTCCTAGTATCCGATCCGATTGAGGAGGACAAGCTTGAGTGGGATCGAGTGAGAAAAGTCTCGAGGAGATCCCTTGGCCAATATATCAAAGATATGCCTTCTCCTAAGAGTAGGGGCTGGATTTTGAGATTTTGGTGAGTAGATTTACTTTATTGCCTTAGGAGGCTATAAGAGCATTTCCGGGGTTGCCTATGGCCTTTCGCATGTCAAGCTTTGGGATTGGAGTGATCGACCGCCATCCTTCCTGGGGATTTATCACTATGTACTTGGTACAGCTTTGTCTCATTGCCTCGTATTCTTCCCCCGATCCACTTTTCATTAAATTATTTAGTCTATCGGGTTGTGCACTAGCCAAGTGATTCCACATGTGCGTGTTCTTGTATTAGTATAGACATATTTATGGAAAAAGCCCCAGAACGACAACTTCCTTTCTTCATGAAGGTTTCATTCATTGTTTTACCTCGAAGGCGCCGAGGAGACTTTTATGTCTTTTTGATGCAAATATAAGTTTGTGGGACTTCCTTCTCTGGCGGAGAAGCTGGATGGAGGATTTTTTTTTCTTTGTGAGGATAACGATTGGGATATTTCCCATGGTTGGGATAGTAGGCGGTGGCTTTGTGTGGTAGTATTTCCTCCACTTGGTGGTAGGAGTTTATAGAGACAAAGTTTTGTTTGAGAGTCCATAGGCTTTAAAATTTCTTTGGTTTTCACTTTTATTTTCTTGCTTAGCTTATGCATATCT